>PVKU01006250.1:0-107395 GCA_004027475.1 Anoura caudifer
TCCCCCACCCACCCCGACTGGGGTCTCCCTCCCTCCTCAGCCTTCTCAGTCCTTACTTTGTCTCATATGCCCCTGCTCCACCTTGCTGAGCTCACAGTCTAACTCACCTGTCAGGCCCTGGTCAAATTTTCCTCTCCTCAAAGAGCCACCCTGACCATTCAGCAAGAGCGACCCTCTGCCGACCCCACTTCCTCAGTGTGACCCCTGGAGCGCTGTGTGACGCTTTGCAGGCATAGGCCCTCAGCACGTGCCGTTGTGCTACCGTGGCTTTCCCCTTGGGTCCGCTACAAAGATCAAGTGTCTTACTGTCACGCACATGGCCCTGCATGAACCAACATGCTGCAGGGGGCGACAGGACAGCCCTTCCTGCTGCGCACATATGGCGCATGTCACGCACCCTGCACTCGCTACTTGCCACCATCACCAGCGCAGGACGGGCGGCTCGGGCAGGCGATGCTCCTTCCCGGCGGCCCAGAGACAGGCGCTCAGACTGAAACGAGACCAGCTCCACTTCGCACTGGTCACCACGCCAAGCTCTCCTTGTACTGAAGACCCAGGGGTCTGGCGTAACCTGTAGTCTGCTCTACACAAAGCCTTGGGAAATTAAGCACGAATGCCACGTGGCCCGATTCAGTTTTCAAACCTAATGCTGGAGAAGATTATGAACCGATCTTGGGTGTCTGACAAACAGGAAAACACACCAGCCTGACTGCCACCTCTCAAACGTATGGAGTGGACCAGCCTGGGCCACACCACGTCCCCCTCAAAGGGACATGGCGACAGACTCCCTGACGAGGACGCACTTGCCTTAGGCAAGGACGGTGGGAAGACCACCGGGTCACTAGACCTTTGACTATCATTTTACAAGTGGACACAAGTAACAACGCAGAAGTTCCACAAAAATATGAGAAAAAATTCAGAGGTGCCACAAAGCTATGGGAGATTAACGGCCAGCTAAGTGGGGAAGACGACAGTGAAGAGATAAGGCACAGACTGGCTGACTCGGACCGGAGTTGTCCACGGCAGAAAGCGCCCTGGAAGCTGCCTGGAGGATGGGAGGAGAGGGAAGGGAACGGCGGCAGAAAGCAGCTTGTCACCAACTGGCAGGACGGAGAGCTGTGTGGGATGTCAGGCGGGAAGTAACCGAGAACATTTTAAGGCAGCCTGTAATTTAAAGGGGATGAAATGGAGCTGGGCCCACGCTGCTAATAACAGGGCACTGACCACAGTGAGGGAAACGAACACCCGGAGGACTTTCCTCCCAGAGAACTCTCCAAACCCCGTGACATCAAAGCTAGGCCATAGCCCAGAGCAGACCAACAAGGAAGAACTGAGTGCAGTCAAAGCCAAAAAGGCAGTGCCTGGGCTGACGAGTGCTCCAAGGCTGCGGAAAGCTGCAGAGCACCCACAAAAGTGCAGCGGGGGAGCCCTGAGGTGGTGATGGAGGGGGACGGAGACCTGAGAGCACCAGCTTGCCGCTTCGGGACGAGCAGGTCTTACACGCATCACCCTTCCGCCCAAACCAACCAGCTCGACCCTTCGTGAACCTGGGCTCACTGGTACAAAGGCAGCTTCCCTGGCTAGAGGCCCCGGGCTAACACCGATGAAGGTGGAACACCTGTATCACGGCCGTGACACTTCACACAGCAAAGGCCTTCCACACCCGCTCTTCTTCCTCGCCACGCATACAGTCACTCCACCTCTTTGGGTGGTCACACGGCCTTACAACAAGTGGAGACCCGCAGCACGGCCAGACGAGGCCATCTGCAGGGCAAATACTGAGTAGAGCCCTTAAAGAGTGACTGGTCCTGTGGTTTTCAAACCGCCCCTTTCAAAAAAAAAATTCATGTCACTCCCCCTACAGGTGAGCACAGGTCAAGAAAGCTCAGCATGTAGAAGAGGTCAGTGCAGAGCTGTTCTGGTTGATGGAGAGGGGCCTTGGACCGCTTTCCTCTCCTCTGCCAGTCCCAGAAGAGAAACACCGGGGTTCCACCTCAAACCACAGATCTGGTGTGGCCTTGCCGAGGGCGAGGGCGGAAGAGTGAAGCACCTGTCCACCTGCAGCCTCCTGCTCCAAGCCTCCCTCTACCCAACCACGTAAATACCCCACACACGTCCAACAGCAGGAAAGATGCTGCCTGTTGCTTCAGCACTAAAAAGGTTAAATGGGACACTATTTGGATGTCCTGAAATCCTGACTGAGGACACGTGAGCAGGCAAGTTATGATGGAGGGATGTGTTACGTAGCCGGGATGTAATGAGAGACCTGTGACCTCAGGCCACCCTGCCGACACCCACGCGCTCAGGCGGGGGGATGCGGCGTGGTCCCGCAGTGAAGAACACTGCTGTGGTTCTATGCTCCCAGGTAGTGACAGCACGTGCTGGCAGGGGTCCGGGGCAAAACAAAGTATAAAGAAAAACACCTTGGATTTCCTCTTACCACTGCTCACTCCTGAGTTTCAACATTAATCACCCCTCTCCTCTGCAATCTTCCACACGGCCCAGTCTAGCTTCTCTCCATCATCGAAGCTCCCACATACACACTTGCAGCCTTACCCGGGACTTCAATAGCAATACAACTTCCATGACCAACGCCCATGACTCGTCTCCCTGAGTTCCTCACGGGACAAGGCAGGAATTCTACTGCAAGCAGGCGGGGGCTCGCTCCCAGCTGCAGGACTGGCAGTGGCCGGCCTGGCTGCAGGGACCTCCCAGGCCAGAGCTCGTGTTCTATTCTATTATGCGCCCCTGCTTGTCGGGACAGCAGCCCTGGATGCCCAGCACGTGCTCCCTGGACGGCACAAGTGGCTTCCAGAATACCTTCTCTTGCTGTTCATGCTCCCCACTCTGGTCCAAGTGTCCGTCTCTGGGTTGTAGACCTCCACAGTGCTCAGCCGTAGCTGGCCGTCATAGCCCCCGATGGCGTAGAGAAGCCCGTTCACGACAGCCACACCGACGCGGCTGCGGGCTGTTGTCATGGGCCGGCACTTCTCCCAGCGATTGGCGACGGGGTCGAACACTTCCACCACGTTCAGGGAGTCACCTGCATAAAAATTTGCTACTCAAATTTAAACAAATGAGACCACTCGTTTAGATCACAGCTGCTGGGTACTGATTATATGGAAAGTTTAACTAGATTCTATCAGCTCTTCCTACAGGACCTCAAGCTGGAAGGGCCCACTAAGAAATTGCAGCCATAATAACCTCGAACCTAATCCCTTCCCCCCACCTCACCTGAGGGCATTATTTTTCACTGCTTTTTTTAGAGAGGGAGGGAGGGAGAAAGGAAAATATCGATGCGAGCCAGAGAGTAGTACCGACTGGCTGCCTCCCCTGTGTGCCAGGAGTGGGAATCGCACCTGTCTGCACGGGAACTGGGGACTGAACCTGCAACCTTTCGGGTATGGGATGACACTCCAACTAACTGAGCCATGAAGGCCAGGGCTCTAAACCTAATTCTTTAGGTAAAGTCACAATTAGAAGGGTGACATTTACTTTCCAGAGAGGGTCATTTTAAGTTGCAATGAGGTTCTCCATCTGCTTAAAGCCAAAGATCAAGGCAGGTAGATACACCATTTCTCCAACCCAAGAGGCATGCCCGGAGGGAGGGCGTGCGTGCCGATGCCCACTTTCACTTGGTAGCTCTTGGCCCCAGGGAAGTTGCTTGTATCCCCAGCCTCTGCTCTTAGGGGTGAAATGAAGATACTCTCTATGCAGAATTGCCATGAGGATTAAGTGATACATTATATAAATCACCCAGCACAGTTCCAGAATAGGCTAAGTTTTCAGTAAACAGTAGTCATAGTAGCAAGGAACGATAATTTCCACCCCACCTTTTCACCAGGTTCTTGTGAGGATCAAAAAGACTTCCCCTGCCTGTTTGATTCTGCTCAGGGGCATTTAGCGCCTGCCCCACCGCAGGCTACTTGGTTGAGGACTCAGGTCATTCAGTTAACGAGCAGCAGAAACTATATCCACCTCTCATCAGCTTTCCAGCAGACAAAACTGCCGCCTTGACCGCTGTGGTTCCGTTGGGTGTTGTCCCACAGAGTGAAAGTTGCCAGTTCAATTCCCGGTCCAGGCATATGCCTGGGTTGCAGGTTCGGTCCCCAGCTGGGGCACGTAAGAGAGGCAACCCTTCTCACATTGATGTTTCTCTCCCTTTCCTTCTCCTTCCCTTTCCCTCTTTCTAAAAATAAATTTTTTTAAATCTTTAAAAAAAAGAACTGCCGTGACTACCCATCTACTCCCCACCTCCCGCAAACAGTTGAACTGACACTGGGAGAGGCCTGGCCTCCGCATGGAGGTGACAACCCCGGTGCCACTGTCCTGCCGGGAGTCGGGCGTCCACATTGCCCTCTCTGCTATGCCTCTGCCGCCCTGCAATGGTGCCTGGCGAGGAGGGTGGCAGGGGCCCTGTGGAGCGTCCCTGGAAACTCGACCGTGTGACACAGAGCTGCCAACAGCACACAGACTGTAACGCGTGTGTGCATCACGGGAGCTAGGAGGTAAACGGTAACAAGCACTGCTGGCGGGGCAGACCCTGGGTATGGGGAGAATCATCCTTCTTACGGTGGCATTCTTGCAGTCTAACTCCCAGGGATCCTTAGGATCGAATGTGATCTGCCTGGTAACAGAACCGGGTCTCTGACTGTATCCTGTCCAGGGTGGAGCCCGTCTGATAGCCAATGTGATGTCAGGGAAGGAGAGCTGGCCTTGGCTGCTGCGGCTCAGTGGACTGAGCACCGGCCTATGAACCAAAAGGTCACTGGTTCGATTCCCAGTCAGGGAACCAGCCTGGGCTGCACGCCAGGTCCCCAGCTGGGGACATGTGAGAAGCAACTGATCGATGGATCTCTCACACAGCCATGTTTCTCCCCTTCTCTTTCGCCCTCCCTTCCCCCTCTCTAAAAAGTAAGTAAACAAACAAACAAACAAACAAACAAAAGTGCGCCAGCTCAGGCCAAAACCAACCCGTGTGAACAGGGTGGATGTTCTCCAGGCCCCAATTTCTGTAACGGAAGGGGGCTAGACCGTAATGGTTTTCAAAGGCCTCTTCAGCCCCCACACTGATTCGATGGCATTGACACCGACACGCTCTAACTGCAGGACAGTTACATAAATTTGAGATGGGGAGGTGACATGCAAGGAGAGGGAATAAAAGACCAGGCTAGGTGTTTGGTGCTTCCTCAACCACAAAGGTGGAGCTGCAAGATACCTGCTGAGTTGAGGCCTCCCACAGCATAGATAAGCCCAGCAATGGACGTGCAGCAGCGAGGCCGGGTCCGGAAAGCTGGCAGGTGGGGCCGGCGCTCTGGCATGAGGTGATAGTCCTTTGCTTCGTCTACCAGGTCCCTGGAGTAAAGGGCAAGATGCTAGGACAGGAGGTATCCTCCCAATGTGGTCAACATTTACAATTCCAAGACTGGCCCCCATCTCCAAATGCAGGGGGAACTTGGGAAGAGAAGCCTTCTAGAAGGTTTGGTCTCAAAGAACCCAGCTGAATCCAGGAGAAATCATACGGAGCTCTTGAGACGTACTCAAAACTAGGGGAGCAAGATGAGCTGAGCCCGCCTCGGCAAGTGTAATCAGAATGACTACCTTCTAACAGGCATGTAGCTGGCAGGAGGGATACAGGGTGGGGGCTAAAACAGCGGGCTTTGGGGAGGAGCCTGTATCCTTTCACCCCTCTTCCTCTCGATTCCCACGGCTCACATCCTGCAATGAACCACCTCTCACCGGGACCGTGCACCAGAGGCCAACTGCTGCTGTCGGATTTTCCTGCCTCCAGCCCCAGCCCTCCATTCCACCTTCCACACGACAGTCCAAGCCGTGTTTCTAAGAGCCTCTGACGGCTACCTAGTGTCTACAGAAGGAAGTTCAAACTCCTCAGCAGCACCCTTGAGGCTGTGTGCTGCGGGTCCCAGCTAAGTCCAGTCACACCTCACCCGACCTGACACATACCTTCATTCTGCTTGCACCGAGCCACTGACTGCCTCTGGAACCAGCTGTGCATAATGCAGGTAATTTGAAGGAGGATAACATTTTTCTCTGCTGCTCTACTTTTATAATGCTCCCTCTGAGGGCTGCCATCTTTGGAGCCGTCTGGGCAGCTCCACTGGCTATGTTGTCACTGAGTGACGTGGGGCGAGAGTTTCACGTGCTGGTACACATGCCCCCGCTGCCCACCCACCACTGCTGTGGCCGGCCCACACCCACCTGAGCACTGGGCACTAACATTCATGGGAGAGGGTGGGGAGCCCCAGGAAGTCACCACTAAGTCAGCGGTTGGTGTGGGTAGGGTCAGGGCAGCCCAAACAGGCATCAGCATGTTCATGAGGCAAAACAGCCTAATGGATGGAGAAGCTAAGAAGTCCTCAGATAACTTAGGGGAGAAAGCCCGTTCTGCCTTGATACCCCCATATTGCACACTTCTCTGCCCAAAGTCTGAGACCCGGGCTCCTCCGGGTTCTAGGCAGAAGGCAGACCAATCCGTGTGCTTTGGACGGACCACTCCAAACCCTCCCTCTCCCGAGTAGCCAAGTTCTCTCCTCTGCCCAGACCCTCGGCAGCATCCTGCGCAGGCCCACCCCGGCTTACCTGCATTTGTGGCAGCAGCGCACCAGGTCATCCTGCTGCACTCGGTCTGACAGGAACTGGGGCCGGCAGAGGGGCAGACGAATATTGGACAGCAGCTCGGGCAGGCAGGGCCCCCTCTGCTCCCGGTCGTATCTGACCCAGGCCAGCACGGCTTCAAAGACCTGCCACGGCAGAGAGTGGGAGCTCTGGCAGCAACTCCTCCCAGTCGGAGGCCACACCCCTGAGCCCCTCAACCTAAAGCCCTTCCGCTCCCTGTCTCGAGGCAGTCCCTGGGTCATTCCATCTCTCTCTTTTGTCTCCTGAATCCACGCTTTTCTCTCTACTCCCCCAGCTACCCGGTTAGGTCCAGTCTTGAAACACAAGCCTAGGTGACTATTAACAGTTCATTATGAAAACCTGTTAATGGTACCTTATTCCGTTCTGCTTCACAACCAAAACCCTGTTTGCCTTCCTTCCTGTTGCTTCTGTGCCCCACTCCTAAATTCCCTCTACTGCCCTCCACCGGCCAGGCTAATTCCTCTGCTTACACTGTCCCCTTTGCCTAGAATGTCCCCTCATCTCCTCTTCATCTAAACCCACTCCCCTTTCTTTACGATCTGGCTCAAGATCCATGTTCTCCAAGGAGCCTTCCTCAATGGCTCTAGCCACCGGAACATCTCTCTCCAAACCCTTCCAGTCCTTACACAGGTATCCCTCCAATAGACGCGAGCTGCCTAGGCCACATTCCTTGCTCAGGATGAGCGAGCAAGGTGAAATTGAGCCCGTGCAGCGGAGCTCACGGTCCACTTTTCTACTGCTCACTCGTACTCAGGGGTGAGGGCTCTTTAGATACTAAGGCAATGCGCTGAGTTGGGACTAACATGCCAACGGCTTGTCTCCTGGGGCCTGGGGCTCCTCCCGCCGAGGCGCAGCTTCGGGACAGGCCGGGACGATTGATTTCAAATACCCCAAGCTGCTCTGCCACAGGCTTTGGTCAGACTTCCCAGCGGACCAACTGACGAAGGCCTTGCCACGGTGGCACTCCCAGTGCCTGCAGGGCCATATACGCATTTTCACCCCGGCATTCGACGCCCTTCACAGCCCTTGCCACCCTCTGCTCAAAGTATTCACCGCTCTCTTCAGACAACCTATACCACGTCCTGTTGAAGAGAAAGGATCGCCCTTCGGACCTCTCTGGCTGCACCCTCACTTTAGCTTTTCCCGACCACCCCAAGAAGATGTTCTCTTTGTCCTCGGAGGACCCCGTGCTCTCTCACGTCTGGCTTTGCCAACAGCTTCACCTCTTCCATAACTTTAAGTTGCTCGTACCTGACCACCACCTCCGATCCTTACAGGTCAGTAATGGGTGCCAATTAGCCTTTGACACGGCTCCCCCTCCGCCAGCCTCCCTCTCAGGTCTCCCCCCGACCCCAGCCTATGCGCCCACTGCTCCCTCATCCATGGGCTGCACGGGGTACAGTGCAGGTGCCCTCAATGCCCAGATCATGCACTCATCTCCCTTCCTCACATGTACCAGTAAAAAAAGTCCCCATTCTGGTGAAGTCTACCTCCTCTGATCCCACTCACCCATGCTCTGCACCTGCCCTGCTACGGGTGGCTGACGGAACATGAGCGGCAGGGCAGACCCGCTGGTTTCAAATCTGCGACTGCTCGTCTCATCGGGCGCTGCTTCCTCTCAGGTGCTCTCCACTTCCCTAGCTTCACCCACGTACTCTCCCCTCCCCCAGAGGCCCAGTTCATACCGAGTCATCTCTCCTCAATTTCTAACGCTCCTTCATCCTCACTCTCAGCTGAAACGAATCAGACGAGAACGTGACTAGAATCCACCAGAATTTCCCTTCCCACCCTTCCCTCCCCGTCCCCTGCATCTCAGTGCATCTCGGTGCGCAGAGCACGCCTATCAAACCGTACCCCTGGTGCCTGAGATGGGTCCCCTCTTACTCCCCCAGGACATCAGTCCAGCAGCAAGGCCTCTCCCTTTTCTCCTACATTAACAATTCTTCCCTCTCTTCTGGAAAATTCCCACTGGCAGTCAAACTGCACCATCATTTGTCTCATCTTAACAAAACAAACCCTCTTGACTTCATATTCCCCACGGGCAACTGCCCCAAGGCTCTGCTCTCCTTTAGAAAAAGACTCTTTCAAAAGTTATCTATGTTGATTTCTAGCTTAATGCAATGTAATTTCTAACTGTAAATACTGGAAATAACCCAAAAACCCAAGAATAAAGGAAGCAGGAGTGATAAAATCAATGGAATAATATTTAGACAATAATATCCAGTTTTCATGAAAAAATGCCCCTGATATGATAAAACAAGCCCATAACAATAAATATCAACTACACGCACATCACACTCTTCATTTTGTTAAAAAATAATAAAAAGAAAAGAAAGCACGCCTTGGGGAGAACCGCAGCCCGTGTCACCAGCGGACTGCCCCTGCGCTCCACGGACCTGCTCCTCGGACCTGACGTTCAGCTCGTCCCGAGACACCAGCTCCAGCACGTCCTCCAGCGGCAGGGCCAGGAACTCTTCCGACACTGCCACCTCCACGAAGTGCTGGTGGAGGAAGCTGTTGGCCGCGTCGTACAGCACGGCGCACATCATCGTCTCCGCAAACTGGCGCACACCCAGGCAGTTTTTGGGGTGAAGCCTTTTGCATAAGAAAGAAGGAAATAAAAAGAAAAACTTTAGAGGAAGAAAAAAGGTTATCTTCGAATCATTCTCAGGTTGGCTCTGGATGAAGCCATGGAACAACAACAAAAGAACCCCACAGACTTTGTCCTCAGCTTTGGAGAAACTCCCAGTGTCACATGAGGTGTGTCTTTCGGACTTCACTTGTAAGGTATTATTTAAATTAAGACAGATGACCCCTCAAAGGGTCTGCCTCTTGGGCTGGTGTTCTGTGCGGCCAGCGGGGATGCGCTCTCCGGGAAGCGCTGTGGGGCAGCTCTCGGGAGGCAAGAAAAGGACACACTGAAAACCTGTTTGCGGTCCCTCGGCTGCTGACGTTCTTGGCTGAGTGCCCACCTCCAGTCAACAGGAAGGTGCCAACGTTGTAGAACGAGAGCTTACTCCCGGAGGAGGGATGACTTCTCTAATACTGGGACCCTTACACTGTTTTGTTTTTACGCAGAAAGAGGCTCTCTGGGTGGTTTTAGCATCCAAAACAACATCCGGGCAGCTGTAACTTACTTCTCTCCATCAGTGAGTCGAGTACTTTGCCTTCCTTTTATACATATTCTCCAGAATCTCTGGAACAACACTGTAAAGTAGTAATTGCTCTCATTTCAGATGGAAAAGTGAGACCCAGAGCAGCTAAGAGGGCTATATCATTAGGGCATGAAGAAACTGCACTGGTCAGAAAATCCTTTTCTAAGCACCTTTTAGGTGACACGACTTTGTAACAGAGCCTGGATCCAGTGTTGACAGTGACAACCTCCAACGCCCCTAGGTGGAGCTGTTGTCCCCTGTGAGAGTAGCCAATTTAATTCTTTCCAGAATGCCTACTCCATCATTTTTCAAACTCTTAGGAACGTAGAGTGGACCAGCCCAGTCTGTGTCCATAAGAAGCTTACAAATGAGTAGGTAAGGCACTGTCCGCCCCACACTCCCAGGTGCATCCCTCCAGCCTGCACCAGACGGCATCCCAGGCAGGGTCAAGGAACAGGACCACCTACCTCACGATGGAACCACTCACCATGCACCCAGCAGAACACCACCCCCTGCCCCATGCAAGGCATCATTACCATGGCTACTAAGACTGGACGCACACACAGAGGTGCCCAGTGATGTCCACGAGCAGCATACGGGCAGGATGTGGACAGCAGGCAGGGCCCACGGAGCTGCTATGTGAACTGGACTGGTGCAGTGAGAGAGGGAGAGGTCAGCTCTAAGAGGGGACGAGGTTCAGGAGGGCAGATCTGAGGCGAGAGGAATGCCAGTCTTCAGGCCAGGGACCTGGCGGTCAGGGTACTTGGGTGGAGACCAGGCCCGGGAGAGAGCAGACACTGGCGCGCTCGCTGCTCTGGTTTCTCCCTGCCTGTGCCTCGCGCAGCACTAATCCTGCGTCCGAGCCTCTAGTGGTTAAAAGGCAGCTTTTCCCTTAGGACTAAGAGCTCTGCTTGCCTCTTGAAGGGGAGGAATGTCCTTCTTATCTGCTCAGTCATCAAAAATTCATTGTCAAGAGTTGGATGCAGGCAGGGATAAACCCATGGTCCTGACCCTAAAAGAGCATGCAATGACTGCTCCCAGGGAGCTCAGGGGCACAGAGAATTCCAGGAGGTAAAATTTGGGTGGACTCTTAAAGAGTTGAAGGGAAAACAAAGATCAAGAAGTTCAAGGAGGGCGAAGGATCTCAACAAAGAAGAGATGTCCGTGGAGCATTTAGGGAGCGCCAAATAAATCAGCTTGGTGAGAAGTCAGCCAAATGAGCAGCTGATCAGACTGGACAGAGGACCAGAAGAAGAGGTATAGGCAGGCCAAGGGAGAGTGCAGGCAGGGCTTCATGAGTCATGTTCCTCCAAGGTTCAGCCCAGACGACTGAGCACTGCCTGACACTGATTTCAAGAAAGGTCATTTCTGCAGAATTCCTTCCCAGCTCCCACCCTTCGTGAAACTCTACGTGCTCTCAAGGACTCAGCAAACTGGCAGGGATCCCAGGAATGAAATGGTCATGCCCCCCATCACAGGCCAGGCCCCCCACAGCACCTCACCGTTCTCGGAGGAATGTGCAGCAGGCATCTTTGATGCTCTGCAGCTGCAGGAAGCTCGCCCCCATCAGCAATGACTGGACATTTTGCTGGTCAATGGCAAGGTGGCCATTGTAGGCAAAGTTGATCAGAGCCTCCAGGGCGCTAGATGAAAGAGGAAAGATGCTCTTTAGAGATGGGTGTTGGCCATGGAGACTGGGGCCCTAAGTGAGCTGACATTCCTACCTGGGAATGGATGGGCCCCATGCTAAATAATCTGTTTCAACCCATGCCCTTTCAGAACCCGTCTGAATGGAACAGCTACTTCACCATGACCAGACTCGCTCTACTTCTTGTCTTTACTGCCCGAATTATTTCATAAGAGAAAATTCTAAAAAGAAAAAGCAATTCCCCACACCACCACTGAGCAGGTCAATGGCAGTCATTTTTCTAGGTTCATTTCAGTCCCTACTTGCCTGCAGGCATAAACTGCGTAACCATGCATACAATACCTATGAGACCCTTTGTCACACTGCTACACTGCCTTCATGTTTGCTGGTTTTAGTGGCTGCTACATATAAATATGCTGAAATACTATATTTGTTTCCTTCATTGATAAGCATAATAACTATTACCTTCTTACTGCCATTAAAAACAATAGTTTTAGATTACTATTTCTTTGGGATAAGTTTCCAGAACGATCTTCCCAACACGTTTTCTCCCTTTTGATGCACTGAGAACAAAGTCTAAATTCCGTGTGTGGCCTGGCTCCTCTCCACCCTCTGACTTGACCACCTTCCACTCTGTCCGCCCTCACTCTAGTCCAACATTCTGAACATGCTCTCACCTCAGGGCCCTTGCACTGGCTGCTCCCTCTGTTTGGAGGGCTCTTCCCCCAGATGGCTCACTCCCTCACTCCTATTAAGGTCTTGGCTCAAAAGTCACCTCATCACAGAGGCCTTCCCTGATCACCCCGAAATGGCACAGACCGCCACCACCACTCGCTAGCCTCTACTCTGCTTTCCTTTCCGGACATCACTTTCACCGCCCAGACATACCACGGGTGTGTCTGTTTACTGCCGGGCCCCCACCACTAACAGAGGCGCTTTCCGCTCCACACCTCCGGGCCAACCTCCGCACCCATCACAGGAGCTCGGTCGACCTCTGTTGAAGGGAGCACCCGCAGTGCACGGGGACTAGCACGGCTCCTTCAGACACAGGCCTCGGATAAGACAGTGTGCCCTGCCCTTGAGGCCCCCTTCTCTGTCTGTCCTTACGACTTCCTGGCCCGAGACTGCGGCCTCGCAGCGGGTTCTGTACATCCTCTCCCTGTACTGGGGCGGTCACCTTCCCAGCTCCTTTCCCAGGAGTTTTCACCGCTGTTGAGATTAGGCAACAAATGAGGGTACTGGCTAGTGTTTTAGAGTCACTGGTTTACTTATTGTCTCTCCACTGATGAGAATGTCACTGCCCTGTGTCACCTTGTGTCATGTTTGCTGCTTCATTCCCAGACCCCAGAACAATGCCAGGCACATAATAGGTGCGCAGGGAACTCCTGAAACATAGAGCCTAATTCATTGATTTGCAGCAAAATCTTTTTTTTTTTTTTAATGATTTAACTTATTTTTAGACAGAAGGGAAGGGAGGAAGAGAGGGAGAGAAACATCAGTGTGTGGTTGCCTCTTGCTTGCCCCCTACTGGAGACCTGGCCCGCAACGCAGGCATGTACCGACTGGGAATCGAACCAGCGACCCTTTGTCTGGTACTCAATCCACTGAGCCACACCATCCAGGGCTGCAGCAAAAACTTTTAAGTGACTGACATAAACATGCCTTTCTCCTTTCAAGACCCAAAAAGGCATACTATGGAACATGTTTCTATAAAGTCTTTAGATAGAAATCAGGAAGGTATTTTCACAAAGAGTGTCTAGGACTAAGTGACCCTAGATATAAGAACAACTTCAAATAAGTGCCTAAATGATGCGATATCAGGGGTTATGGTACTGCCTCCTGCCCTGAAAATTACTCTAGGAAGGAACCTCTCAACCTTGGCATTGTTGACATTTAGGCCAACGCTGCTCTTTGTTATGGAGGGCTGCCTTGGATGAAAGATGTTCAGATGGGGTAATCTTTGAGCCTGACCTCCCTGGGCTTCAGTATTCTTTCTTACTCATCAAATAAGCATGGCTTTTGCTCCCTTCTAGACTCGTGTTGCCCCATATAACAGCCATTAGCTATTTAAAATTACATTTACATTAACTGAACTTAAATACAATTTAAGAATTCAGTCCCTCAGTCCCACCAGTTACATCTCAAGTGCTCGTGGCATGGCGACATGTGGACTAGTGGCCGCCACTCCGTAGCCCACAAAGAGAACATTTCCATCACTACACAACACTCTAAAGGACGACACTGCTCTAGACTGATGAGAAGACACTTATTTGAAAAAAGACTTTTCCCTGGCCAAGTGGCTCAGTTGGTTGAAGCATCTTCCCATGCACCAAAAGGCTGCGGGTTTGATCGCTGGTCAGGGGGCATATAGGAAACAACCAATCGATGTTTCTCTCTCTCTCTCTCTAAAATCAAAAAAACATATTCCTGGATGAAGATTAAAAGAAAAAAAAAGTAAAAAGATTATGCCAGCTAAAACGGCTAGCACAGAAAACTGCAGAGATTTATATACCATCACCTTTGTACCTGTCTTAGCTAAAAATTGTATCTTGAACTTCGGTTCTGACTAAATGTACACTCTAACACAGTAAAAAAAAAACTATCAAACTCTCCTTATTTCAACCCTGACTTGGGCCACCAGCTGAGGTTCCGGCTTGTTTACCAATCACTACGTGCGTGGAGCTGTGCCACAGACACTGTGTCCTGCTGCAGGCCCCAAGGGGCACCAGACACAAGGCAGAGAGTGGGCCTGGAAGCAGCCAGTAAACCTAACGGAGGAGTCTGGTACCTGGGGTCCATTCCTTGCATTACAATCTCATCCTGCTTGCACTCCATCATGTCATTTGTAAACATTGCGTGGAAGTACGGGATAGAGGCTGCTAAGACGATCCGGTGAGCACTGAATTTGTGGTCGCCAATCTGTGGGCAAAGTAAAACACAAAGAGAGATACTGAGAAGTGCAAATACGAAGATCCACCCTGCCACTTCCACAGTGTAACCCGTCCCCCACTGGAATGGCGCCAAAGACATCCCATTGTGTGACAGCTGAGGTTTATCATGAAGTCCCTCGAGTATTTTTGATTCGGTGTACTCAGTTATAGTAGAAGGCAAACAACACATTTTAAAGTGGTTAAAAAATGTAAGCCTGAATGTTGTGAGTGGTAGTTTTTACTTATATGGCAGTCTTCACTGCACCCCTACCAGCTCCGGGACCTGATTTCTCTAACACTGAATCCTGATGCCAGTTTTCCTAGAAAGCAGATGAAACAGACAAACTGGCCAAGAACCTTGAGGCCCCTAACAGTAGGTTCCTCAAGAAGAGTAAATACATAGTGACTGAAAAAGATGAGGAGAAACGAGACCAAACTTGAATAGGGGGCGTACGTGGGGATCAAGGACAGGGCTGGCATAGTGGGCACAGAAGTTGGGGGATCCCTGGGTACCAACCAGGCTGTGGCAGACCCCAAGGAGCCCAGAGTTCCTCTTAGGAAAATGGCGGTGGCAGCAGCCAGCTGGGGGCTGGTGCGGAGGCCTGGCTCTGCTCTGCACGGCCCACGGGGCTCAGGCCCACGGCTCTCTCAGGGACGGAGGCAAACTCTTCAACTCATGCCAAACCCTCACCAAAGTATCGTTAGCCTAGGAAGGTCTACCAAGTCCTTTCCAACTATCTGTCAAAAGGATATTCCCTTTATAAGCTTTGCCATTTATAGCTCCAAGCTGCATAAACATTTTCACTTAAGAACAGTCCATTCTTCAGAAAAAGCAAAACTGTCTTTCTCCCCCTCTTTCACCAAATATCACTGTCTCACTGCCTGATGCTCATCTCAAGATCACACACACAATCTTCTAAACACCCACGGATCCTCCCCAGATTCAGATTACATGAGCACCTCAAATAACCCGCAATCCACGTGCTCCTCGGCTACTGGCGTGGGGACGTTAAATGACTGCGTGCTTGGGGGCTTCATAATAAAAAAACCATGGTAACACACACAAGTATTTCTTAAGGTTGTTCCACAAGGCGTATTATAATGAAAACCAGTGGTTTCTGGTTGTTTCCCGCTCCCAGGGGCAACCTCTTCTGGTATTTACTTCTATCTTTCTAAGTGATATGTCTATAATATCACTTCTTGAGTTTTCACTTTTAGTTATTACTTGTGGTAGTTGGTCTCCAAACAGCCCCCAGTGATCCACCCGCCTCCTGGTGTTCACACCCTTGTGCAGTCCCCTCCCACAGTCTCAGGGTTGGTCTGTGTGACTGATGGAACATAGCACTGATGACGGCAGGTCATATTCAAGGTCGGGTCTTAAAAGGCACTGCACATTCCTGATTGTCTCTCCTGGACCACTCGCTCCCGGGAAGCCAGGTAACAACACCTTTCTGCAGCGAGGCCCATGCGAAGAGGAACCGTGGCTGAGGCCACCTCCTGCAGCTACCTGGGTGGGGCAGGGGGCGGGGAGCTCAGCACTGTCAGGCCTTCAGATGACTGAGGCCCGAGGTCTGCATGCTGGACCGCAACCAGCTGCGACCTCTAAACTGCTTCCGAATTCCTGACCCACAGAAACTGAGATAAGAATATATGCTTGTTATTTTAAGTCACTAAGTTTGGGGTAATTTGTTCTGAAGCAAAAGATAAAATAACTATTACATTACCTATTTAATTCTTATAATGGAAGGTCAGAATTCTTTTCTATTCCACTTTATCTTTCAATATAATTATGTCAAATTTTGGTTAAATTAATATTAAGAGTTACATTCTTAGGTTTACATAAATATGATTTGTAGCCAAGCTATGACGTATGCTATGGTGATATTTCATTTCTTGTGTAATATTTATTTGCCTTATATAAATATAATAAAAAAGTGTACAACTCCTTTTATTTTATTTTAACATTTTAAAAATGTGTACTTTAGTAAATAGAAAGTACACATTTTACATTTTTTCTCCACAATTAAGTAAGCTTGTGGAGAAGCGGACCAAGATACATAAATAATGAGATGTAAGTGTGCATCTAAATTTTCTATATAGTTTTTTTTTGTTGTTTGCAGGCTATTTATTAAAGTTGTTTAGTGTGCACTTTCTCATTTGTCGTTCTACTGTAAAGACTGTTCTTTTGTCTGATGGCGGACAGCAGCCAATGCCAGTGATTACCATGGACCTCCGCGGTGGATAAATGCGATTTCTTCTTGAGACATAGGTTTCCTTCTGTATTTCTGAGGTCACGTGTTTATTATTTCTGCAGTGTCTGGTGCAGCCGGCGATTTACTTCCCTTAAAATGCTGTGAAACTGAAGAAGAGTGAGGTGCTAGTCCTGCTGGCCCAGAACTTCTCACACACTGGGTGTCGGACGGTCTCCTGTTAGTCCGTGGAGCATGCGGCTTCACTGCCTGAACGACCTGCTAGCAGACGCCATCTTGCGGCCCATCAGGACCCCCGAGAAGGGGCAGCTTCCTGCAACTCCCTCTAATATGTTTAACCAGGCACCCTCTTTGTCCTTGAGAAACCCCACTGGAACTCTGTCCTTCTGGGGATTCCTTCGCCTCACCTACACTGGGACCCATTTCTCCTTCTCATCAGTTATCCTGGTGGGTGTTCCGGCAGAGCGTCTAAGAAAGAGTGCACTATAAGCTGTTTTTACTCACACCATTTCTGGAACCAAATGTGTGGGTTTTTTCTCTCCCCCACACAAACTAATTCGCTAACTCTCCAGACACCAACTGGCATCCTACACTTTAACTCAGACCTGACACTGACTGCCTAGTGTCAGTGCAGACCCCAAGAACGCCCCTGCCTCAGATGCCAACTGCAAGTCTGGGCCGCTCACACTTCTGACCGATCAGCTACAAAGTTGGTGGTGGGGTTGCCCACAACCCGCTCCTCAGGTTTAATCATTTGCTAGAGTGGCTCACGGAACGCAGGGAAAACAGTTTACTTGGTGTTACTGGTTTACTGTAAAGGACACAAAAGAACAGCCAGATGAAGAGGTATATGGGGCAAGGTCTAGAAGGTCCTGAGCACGGGAGCCTCCATCCCCGAGGAACTGGGGTGTGCTACTTCCCTGCATGTTCATCAGCTTGGAAGCCCTCTGAACCCCACTGTTTAGAAGGTTTATGGAGGTTCCATTACTTAGGCATGACTGATTAAACCACTGGTCACTAGTGATCAGCTCAATCTCCTGCCTCTCTCTCATCCCCGAGAGGCAGAGGGGTTGGGCTGAAAGTTTCAACCCTCTAATCGCAGGGTTGGTTTCTCTGGCAACCAGCCCCCACCCATCCTGAAGCTATGCAGGTGCCCACAGGTAGCTTATTAGCATAAACTCAGATCTGGCTGACTGTTCCCCTCACCCTATCACTCAGAACAAAGACCAAACATAACAAAAGATGCCTTGATTATCCCTGCCACTCAGGAAATTACAAGAGTTTTAGGAGCTCTGGGCTAGTAATGAGAGCCAAAGACCGAATGTACATTTCTTATTGTATCACAGTATCACAGGACGTACGCACAGCATGTCCAAAAAGGTCTGTTATCTTTAAACTTGGGTGATAGTTTAGCAGTCTACAAAATTCTAAGTTGGGAATAAATATTTTTTATTTTGAGGGTATTGTTCCATTGTCTTCTTGTTGCACCTGAGAAATATAATGCCCTTTTGAATACTAAATGTCTGACTGTTCTTTCTAGAAGCTTTTAGGACTTTCTCTTTATTCTTAAGAGTTCTGAAATCTCACAAGGGCTGTATCTTGGTATTGGTTTCCTTCCATTTACTGTACTACGCCACTCTATAAACATTATTTTAGTGCTGGAAATGTCTTTTCATACCATTTCTTCAATAATTTCTTCCTCTCTATTGTTTGTTTTTTTTCTGTTCCTAAATTTTCATTAGTCAGATGCTAGACTTCTTGGGATGATCCTCTAATTTTTTTGTTTTTTAAATCAGTTCTTCCCTATTTTTATTTTTCACTGGGTCCATGAATGTTCTACTTTCTGTGAATGTTCTTCCAATTTACTTTCCAATATTTCTGTGTTGTAGCTGTTTACACTGGCTATCACATTTTTAATTTCTAAGAGATCTTTCTTATTTTCTGAAGGTTCCCTTCTTTTTTAAAAAAATCTTGTTCAGCTCTGACTGGTGTGGCTTGGTTGGGCATCCTGGCTGGGGCACACGCCTGGGTTCCGGGGTCAGTTCCGTAAGTTTCTCTTGAATCGATGTTTCTCTCTCACTCTTTCTCCCTCTCTTCCCCTCTCTAAAATAAATAAATAAAACCTTAAAATTTTTTTCCTCCTCCTCCTTGCTTTTACTGTTTCCTCAGTTCTTATCTCCTTCTTTTGTTTTGGTCTCTGTCTTTTATGTTAGAGGCTTTCTTTAAATGTCTTGTGATATTTGGCTATCTGCTCACACTTTCAGAGGCTGTCTGAAAGCTTTGTGTGGTGCCAGGCTCATCAACTTGTGGACTTCACGTTAGGGCGACCAGGCAAGAATCCGCCATTTTTACTGAGGACCCCTAGAAGTAGTTGGTATCTTTAGAATGTTCTTTCTGGGGCTAATTTTATCAAAAGGATCTTCCAGTCTCTTGCAAGGGAGTGACTGCATGGAGATATTCTGGAAATGGAGTAAGAAAGGGAGATGGTCCTACCGTTCCCTATTTAGAACTTTTTTCTAAAGGTTTATTCTCAGTTTTGCTCCATATTCCACCCCTGTTCTATGTTTTGTGTGCCTCTGGTCCAATAACTGAGACTAAAACTCCTGCCTCCTGAGAGAGTGGGGGAGGGGCTGTAGGCATCTAATTGCTTTTCACACAGACTTTCAACTAATCTTCCTGTTTTCAGTATTTGGTCTTCAATTCTGGAGCTATTCCAGGGTTCCGCATTACAAATTCTCTTTCTTCTTAGTTTCTGCCCCCGCAGATGCTTTCAGTTCCTCTGCCCGCTGCATCATCACACGTGGCTTTCGAAAATCAATTGATGGCTCATTTGCTGGTAGCTTTCCCCACTTTACTATCACTTTAATGGAATTACAGGAAGAAATGGATGTTAAAATATGTTCAGTCTGCTGTGTTCAACAGCTGTGCATTTATTTTTCATCCAGAAAGTAAGAAAAAAATACAAAAGAATAAGCTGTATGTTCACAAACTGGGTGACCTGGTTTCCAAAAAAAGCTCAGCTATAAAGAAGACAGACTTAACTAGGGATATGCCAGCCAGATTACATCTGAATCCTGTATTCGGTTAAGGGCAATGACAAATCTGTCTTTATCTAGAAGAGGGAGAGACCACGGTAAGGAGGGGGAAGCTATTCCTCTCTTGAGGAGGAGCTCAGGGTAAGTAACTTGGAAAAGATAATTCAGGGGGCACAGAACAGTTGTCCCAAACCCTAGAAGGCCTATCACGTGGACGAGGGCAGGCCCAGAAGTTATAGGGAAGCTGATTTTTAAAAAAAGATTTTATTTATTTTTAGGGAGAGGTGAGGGAGGTTCAGAAACAGAGGGAGAGAAACACCTTGATCGGTTGTTCCTTGCCTGACCCCAACTGGCGACCCGGCCTGCAACCCAGGCATGTGCCCTGACCAGGTATCGCACCAGCGACCCTTCCATTTGCAGGCTGATGCTCAATTCACTGAGCCACACCAGCCAGGGCACAGATTTTGTTTTAAAAAATCAAGAGTGCTTAGAGGAGTCGTTTACTGGTTCTAAAACTTTTAAGGGACCTTCCATTGTACAATCCTGTCATTGTACATTTAAAATGTTGCTTAAAAAATGAGATGATTTATTGAGTTCCTTTTGCTAAGTACCCATTATACATATATTCTCATTTTAGTCCTCTGCATTAAATAGCTACTGTGACTTCTATTTTATAGATGAGTAAACCGAGATTTACAAGCTAGGTAACTTGCCCAAAAGTTAAATAGCAACCCTGGCTGGGTAGCTCAGTTGGTTAGTGTCATCCTGATACGCCAAAGTAGCAGGTTCTATCCCTGGTCAAGGCACATACAAGAAGCAGCCAATGAATGCATAAATAAATGCAACAACAAATCAATGTCTGTCTGTCTGTCTCTCTCTCTAAATATGTATATACACATATGACGCCTGGTCAGAAAAAGTCCAGCCATTCGATGTAACCTGGGAGCCAGGGAGAGTGGACTGGAATGTGCATGTGTGAATAGTGACAACTTCACTGTACTAGTCAGTGGGGGGTGGTAGGCTCTGTTGGTTGGGCATGTGTACTGTAAGGCTGTCATATTCAAAATGAGTGAGTGAGTAAAGCAATGAATCTGCATCAAATTTTGCATTTAGCTGGAACATCCCTCCACGGAAACTATTTGGATGATTCAGAAGACCACAGCTACGGGCAACTGGTGATTGACAGCTCCATCACGACAATGCACCTGCTCATGCATTACCTCTTGTGCAGATTTTTTTGGTGAAACATCAAATCATGTGACTCAGCACCTCCCTCCCCCAGCCCAGATTTGGCACCCTGGGACTTCTGGCTTTTCCCCAATCTAAGATCACCTTTGAAAGGGAAGAGATTTCAGACTGTTGATGAAATTCAGAAAAACACAACGGGGCAGCTGATGGCAACAGGGAGAATTGTGTGAGGTCCCAAGGTGCTTATGTTGAAGGGGACTAAGGGGTCACTGTCCTATGTATAGTGTTTCTTGTATCTTGTATCGTTTTCAATAAATTTCTCTACCCTTAATAGCGCGTGGCTGGATACTTTCTGGACAGCGCATGTAATTTTTTTTTAAAGTTCAAAAACTATTATGTGGGGGGGGGGTGGTGGAGAGAAAATTATGCTTAGGTTGTTTACTGCTGGAGTTTGAGAGGGACTCAGTAAATAACACTCCTCCTCCCAGCTAAGTTTTCAGTCAACAGAAATTTTTCAAATTAAAGATAAAAACATACATGATAAAATCATAGAGAATTAAACACACAAATATATGAGAGAATAAAAGTAAAACTGGGGGTAAAAAAGTAAAACAGCTCTGTCTGGAAAAAAATAGCTAAGGCAGTTAATTGAATGGGAGGAAGACCAGACTCTAAAAATTAAGGGCACCTTAAGTGCATATGTGTTGCAACTTTACCATCCTGTACTTTTACTTCTTTAAAATTTATTTATTTATTTATTTTTAGAGAGGGGAAGGGAGGGAGAAAGAGAGAGAGAGAGAAATATCAATGTGTGGTTTCCTCTCATGTGACCCCACTTGGGACCTGGCCTGCAACCCAGGCATGTGCCCTGACTGGGAATCGAACCGGAAACCCTTTGGGTTGCAGCCCACACTCCATCCACTGAGCTACGCCAGCCAGGGCTATCCTGTACTTTTAAAAATTGTGAACATAGTAGTCCTTTGACAACTGTCAAAAATCAAACTGGCCCCATAATTCAAGTACAGATACAAAAAGGAAAGTAATGCAATGAAGCTGGAAGAGCAGATAGGGCACTGAAGAATTCCCCGTTTTACTTTTTAAGAGTGTCAGGAAACCAGAGAACACTACCAAAGAAGGACTGTCAAGTGGATCGGGCCACTCTGTGCAGGCAGAGCAGGAACTGCAAGTGCCAGTCACTTAGATCAGGAATGACAGAGAAGGGCTAGGTTGGGAGTGGAAGAGCAAGTCAAGTTTTGGACGAGGTGACACAGAGTACCGGGGAGACATCCAAACAGACACTCTATGTGAAAAGTGGAAGAGCAAGTGTGGAACTTGGAGATGAGTCCCAGCTCAACGGGCACTTCTGTGAGTCATCAGTGTAGAGACAAAGAAGAGCTCACTATGGGGCAGCTCAGAGTACAAAGAAGGCGTAATACAGCTTCGAGGAAGGCCAACATTTAAAGATCACCTAGCAGAGGATGCATCTGCAAAGGAGATAGAGAAGGAAAGAACAGGAAGGAGGAGAGGAAACGAGAAGCAGGCGAGAGGTGCCTGGAGGTGGAGAAGGGGGCAGGAGCAGTGCTGGGGCACAGGGGCCACCAGGCAGGCAGGGGTGTGACCACCGAGTCAGAGGGCCTGCACTGGCTGTGTTCCTCAGACAGGCCTTCCCAACTTATAAAGCGAGATCATTCCCACTCATCTGACTTCTCAAGAGTTCTGAAGATCAAACATAAAGGTATACAAGAATGGCTGATGGGAACGTCATTTGACCAAAGCACCAGGGTCACTCCAAATTCCTGAAGTTTCAGCGGGTGATGTTGCTGCCACTCGTGGATCTTGCTCAGAGGGATGGATCTGTGCCGATTTGTCCCAGCCTGGCCACCAATGGGACAACACTCAAGGGCACGTTCATACACCTGGCAGAGGCGCTCCGTCATGGGGATTAGAAGAATACAAATGACTGTGTGGATGGGCTTTAGAACAGACTGGAATATTTAGCTTTTTCTGAGAGGAGCCTCAGAATGGCCTCGTTAAATTATGTGATACATAATACATGTGAACACACTTACCACAGCATCAGGCATTTGGCAGAGATTTAACAAACTTTTTTTGCACCCAGCTGAGCGACAGCTGTAAAAGATGATATAAATAACTGAAATCCTCCCAAGTTCAGTCTAATTAACAGAACCCTGGTCCAGAGATGAAAACGCAGAGTTTTAGGGCCAGCTGCAATACAGATATAAGCAAGTGGCCCGATTTTACCATGCTTCAGGTTCCCAGGTTGGAACACAGGATTTTACTTACGGGGGCAGGGCAAGGACTATAATAAATACATACATACATAAATACATAATTGAGATTCTCAAGAGAAGTGTTATAAATACTGGTAAATGTCACTGTAGTAAATCACTCTATTAGACAATATCAGAAAGCACAGCATTGCACTGAAGGTCAAAATACACGCCAGTCTCTTCCTCTGCGCCCACCCCAGGGGAGACGCAGCACAAGCTGCAGGGCACACACGAACTGAGCCAGCTTCCAGGCCAGCTGTTCCCTCTTACATGATCCAGGCAAATCTCTTCCCCTTCACCCCGAGCCTCAGTTTTTTCATCTGTAAATAAGGGGCTTGCCCTGGATGTGGTTTCTCAACAGGTAGTAGTTTGTAATAATGACAGCCTAACACCAATTCGGCAGAGCTTTTCCTTTTCATCATTATAATATCTACATACATGCGAAAAGTAGCGGGATGCACACGTAAAAGGTATCATTCATCTGGCCTACAGACTGGTGCTCACGTGGATCTGAGGGCCCCTCGCAATAACTACGCAGAGTCCCTGTGGCACGCAAATCCCTGCACCAGAGGAACCCGACATCCTGAGCACCTTATCATCTAAGTTCTGGCTTGTTCTCTCTCTCGTTCTCTCTCTCTCTCTCTCTCTCTCTCTCTCTCTCTCTCTCTCTCTCTCTCTCTCTCTCTCTCTCTCTCTCTCTCTCTCACACACACACACACACACACACACACACACACCCCACCCCCTCTTCCCATTCTTCCTTGGAAATACTGGCAAACTTTCCATTCCTAGCCCTGCCCTGGTGGTATCTCTGGATAACCAGGGACAGTGTAGCATGACACCACAAATTCTGTTCCCTCTCACAGGCAGGTGGGGCTCAAGATTTCACAGCTGCTCATTCAAGCAGGAAAAGCAGCAGGGCAAATCTGAGCTGGGAGTAATCTGAGACAGGAGTTCCCAAAGACAGCACGAGCTGCCCAGAATAGATTTCTTTTTGATGGGAAACATTTTGATACTATTGCTCCTACCTTCAAGCTCACAATGAACATAAATAAAACAGTGAGTGAACAGTTAAGTGCCCAGCCTGTGTAGAAGGATTACCCTTGGGATCAGCGGGGTTTAAGACTAAGCTTTTAGGCAGTCACAAGAGATGCTGAAAGTGCATGATAAGTAGTAATCCATAATTTTACTGAGCACAACTTTGAATCATAAAGGCTATGAAGCTGGTGTGTAAAAATGAGCCTACAATGGAGATGTATTAGGGATGAGTTAATCTCTAAAATTCCTTTAGGCTAGAAAGCCAATAATTATAATTTTTTTAAGAGTGCTTCATGGGCAGTAAGAACAGGTACTGTGGAACTAAATTACCTGGGCTCAGACCCAGCTTCTGCCAGTCACTAGCTATGACCCTGGGCTAGTTACTGATCCTCTGTGTGCCTCAATTTACACCTTTGTAAAATTAGGTAAAATAGTACCTCCCTCGCACAGTTATTCTGAGGATGCAATTAGCTAACGTGTGTAAGGCATTTGAAACAGTGCACTGCACACATTAAGTGCTATACAATTGCTTGTTAAATAAAATGTGCTCAAACTTAGAACTTACAATGGCAAAGTTGAGTAGTGGAACAATGACCAAGAACCCACAAAGACAAAAATATTTTCTATCTGCTCCTTGATAGAAAAATTCACTGATTTCTGCTCTATGGTCACAGGGAACAAGTGTTATAAAGAGCAGCGTAAACACATTTTCTAGAAAGGAGAAGATGCTGATCACTTATTTAAGACCCGCACCCCAGCTCACATCATATCTGATTTTCTGCTGGTATTCCCAGACTCCCTCTGCTGAACTAGTCTGAATGGCCAGCCCTTGTGGAATTTAACGTTGAGATAAACAGTGTTTTTACAAAATGCTTGCTCCTTTAAAAGAGAAAATGAGCTACGCCTGCAGTAAGGGCATTCATGGCGGAGCCTTTAATGGCCTGTATGGGCCTGCCACCACCAACATGCCTTTTTTTTTTAAAAAAAACTTCAGTTTCTTAATCATAGTTACACAATTATTCTCTTTCTCTGCCCCCCAGGGAGTTTAAATGCTATGATCAGCCTCAGCAAATAACACAGCCTTGTCCATCAGAAATGTAGAAGGTGGGCTGCATGGAGATGCGTTGAAGCATCCATCTTCTTACCCCAGGTATCCACCGATCCTCCACATCTTGCTCAGCAACCTCTAAGCACAGGCCAGATCAGCTCAGCTCTCTACCCCCACCCAGAATCTTACTTAGACATTCAGATGGGTGAGGTTATTCTGTGTTTGAGATGTGAAGCCTCAGTCTCAGGGACTGTGATTTCCTGTTGTCACCTACTCCAGGGGGCTTCGAACTCCTGGAGGGTAACAGGGCCTTGATGTTGCCCTCCAGTACCCTTTAAATAGCTCAGCAGATGTTCATTGAAATAGACATACCAACTCTGTTACCCTCCAGTACCCTTTAAACAGTTCAGCAGATGTTCATTGAAATAGACATACCAACTCTATCCTCAGTAGCAGCCCAGAAAAGTAACAATTTCCTGTCAAATAAATTAACCTCATAGAAAAAAGTGGCAGTTTCACTAAAGATTACAGTCAAAATGAACTGTAGGTTCTCCTGGTTAAATTTAGAAAAGAAAATAAATAAATTTAGAAAAGATATCAGAAACTGAACAGGAGACATTTTGATTTTCTACTTATTTCCTTCAAGTTTTTCTTACATATATAAATAGGTACAGTAAATCTTCAAATACACATAACAGTTGAGGGCTAGTACAACAATAATCTATTATTATTTACTAATTTGTAACCATATATAGTTGTATGATATGCGGATATTAACTATATATTAATGTTATAATATATTAACTATCAGTTATCTATAATATTATAATGATGCTACATTAACAAGCTATTTTAATTTCCCTGTATTTTGCTGTGTATAATGTGCACCCATATTTTTGGCCCAAACTTTTAGGAAAAAAAAATTTGTTTTAATTTTTAAATTTAATTATTTATTTATTCATTTATATTTAGAAACAGAACTGATCATCATATCCCAGGGTATTATTTTGTATACAGATATCATTATTGCTTTCTAGAGTTACATTTTTAACACACAAGCATAAATAAAAGAATTAAAAACATATAGATATGGAATTATTACTACCCATGTATAATGTGCATCCTTATTTTTCCCTCAAAAATTTGGGCAAAAAAAGTGCGCCTTATACATGGCAAAATACGGTACTTGAAGGTAACAGAAAACATTTGTGGCTTCAACACATGCCACTAAAAACTTTCCGAAAACATATGACTAGCTACAGACTCTGTCATGTCAGTTCTGTCCAGTGGTCCTGACCTTCTTCCGGGAACTTCTAACTTCACCACAATCACATGACCCTACATGTGACCTAAGCACTCCCAGTCAGACCCTTCCTCAGGATGTTTCAGGAGAAGAAGAAAGAGGGTCGACCCTCCAGGGTAGCAAGGAGCTCTCAGATGCACCACTCACTCCACTCATGATAGACCGGTCTGCAGGGGGTGGAGGGTGCTGACCGTAGGAGAATGGTGGAAGGATTTTGGGCGCCCAGGCCCACCACAACCCTGTCTTTTCTCCAGTTTGACTCCATGAGCTGATAAGTGACTGGTCTGGCTGAGGCAGAGCTGCCATTTCAGCCAGAGGTCTGAGCACTGCCATTCAAAGCCCTGGGGGAATCTGGAAAAGGGGAATCCTCCTTCTTGGCCTTAATCAATGGGTTAAAACTAAGGGTGGCTTCTTTCAGCTCTGATTGGGCCATTGTGGTGCCTCCAGGCCCCCATTCTGCTCACCAGTCACGCATACAGGACTGCATTTATAAACACTTTGGTGACAGTACCCATTACCGGCGTCAAAGGCATATGGCAAGAACAGCGTTTTATCAACTGGGAACGCTGAGATACACAGAGATGGTCAACAGATATCCTCTGCATGGATAATTCACATCTTGAATTCCAAAGAGTTTACTTTCTTGGAAAAGTTACTATTTTGGAGAGAGATAACTAAGCCCATCATCTGAATCCCCACAATTCTGAGGTATATGACCTGCCCGAGGCCAGAAAAATAGGAACAAGGGCCTTTCAGTTCCTCCTCTGTGAGTGTGGACAGTAGAAATGCTGTGCCTTCCTTTTCTGCCACCATACTGATTCCCTGATCATATTAATGCCAATCTAAACAATCTCTTGCAGAAAATAGAAGAGGAGGAGACAATCAGTTCACTTTATGAAGCTAGTATTAGCCTAATAGCAAAACTAGACAAAGATAGCACAAAGAAAACTGCAGACCAATACTCCTCATGAACACAGATGCAGAAATCCTTAACAAAGTATCAGCAAATAAAATTCAGCAATGCATAAAAAGAGCTATATATTGTGACCAAGTATAGCTTATTCCTGGGATCCAAGGCAGACTCAATATTAAAAAATCAATCAATATAATCTACCATATTAACAAGCTAAATAAAGAAAAGAGAAGCCACACAATCTTTCCAACTGATGTAGAAAAGCATTTGACAAAATTCAACAGCAATTCATCATAAACACTCTCAAAACACTAGGAACAGCCCTGACTGGTGTGGCTCAGTGAGTTGGACGTCATTCTGCAAACCAAAGGGTTGCGGGTTCGATTTCTGGTCAGGTTACATGCCTGGGTTGTGGGCCGAGTTCCTGGCTGGGGGCGCACAAGAGGCAACCGATCGAGGTTTCTCTCCTACGTCAGTGCTTCTCTCCCCCCCACCCCGCCCCTCTAAGAACAAATAAATAAAATATTTTAAAAATTAAAAAAGCATAAACAAATGGGACTACATCAAACTAAAAAGCTTCTGCACAATTAAAGAAACATCAACAAAATGGAAAAGGAACCAACCGCGTGGGAAAACATATTTGTCAATGATGCCTTGGACAAGGGTTTGATCACCAATATATATATAAAGTACTCAGCCCTGGCTGGTGTGGCTCAGTGGACTGAGTGCCGGCCTGCGAACTGAAGCGTTGCCCGTTCGAGTCCCAGTCAGGGCACATGCCTCTGGGTTGCAGGCCAGGTTCCCAGTTGGGAGTGTGCAAGAGGGAACCAACTGATGTATATCTCTTGCACATTGATGTTTCTCTCCCTTTCTCCCTCCTTTCGTTTTTTTAAAAAAGTAAATAAATAAAGTATAAAGAGGGTTACCTCTAACCTTATCCAAAATAGCTGAAATAAAAAGCTCAAGAAAAACATGGTAAGGCTTAGGGCTGTTAGTGGAGGGCTTGACTTCCAGGCTAACATAACAGTGCATTCCTACGCCTAGAAGAAGTAAGCCACCCTACAGCTGCCTTACTCAGATGTATTTTAAACAAGGTAGAAGGTAAGGACATGGAGGAAGAGGTTTGTCCTTTATCTTGAATGCTGGATAGACGCTTGTGCATCCCACCATAAGCAGAAATTACCAAACTTGTGGGGTTGGAAAACAGACAGACAGCCATGTATAGTCAAGCATGCTGGATTTAGCCTGGGGCTTTGATGGCATTTTAAAGCACACTGTCTGAAACCCTTTAGCGATGCATCTTGGGTCTTTCTGCTTTAGGGGGCCCCATTGGGTAAAGTGACTCCGAAAGGGGGTAAGGGAAGAAGCAGCTGACTACCTAGCACACGCGCGCACACACACACATGCACACACGCAAAAAGACAAGACAAGACCTGGAGCTATGGTCCCACATAAAGAGCCAGCTAAAATATTCAGGCCTGTCCCACCGCTTCCAAACCCTCCTCTCCCTCCCACCCATGCCCAGCAAGGTAGAATGGGAGAGGGCAGGGAGACAGGAGGGCAGACACCACCAAACACCGAATTGCACCGAAAGCATGTGATCTGCAGAAGCTTCTTACCAGTCCAGACTCTTCTCCATGAGAACGAAGTCCAGTCTGCATTCACCCCACCTCCCCAGTACACCTCCCCCCTTGCTCCTCCAGCGCTGCTTGCTCAAGAAATATCCCGTATGTGAACTTTCGTGCCCGGGCCCTAGAATAGGCTCTTCCGGCCTGGGATACCTCTTCCCACAGCATCTGTCTGTCAAGGTCCTATTCCCCTTTCTGAGGATGAAACCACCCCAGATCCTCTGCGCTGGAAATAAATCCCATGCCTTTGGTGTTCCCGTGGGCCTCTGGGGATGCCTGTGCAGGTACAGAACTGATTGCACTCTGCCTTGTCTCATAACGAATTGATGGGTACCTGTCCCCCAACGATCTGTCAATGCCAAAGATGGGGCTGACTCTCCCAATCATGCCACTCCCTCATGCACCTGGCAAAGCAGCAGGCACAGGTCAATGCACTTCTGTAACATGCCAACTGAAGGAGACCTCAAACACAATGCCAGGGGCCTGCAGGGTAACTCAGCAAACACTCAGTACCGGACACACGACCAGAACTGCACTTGATAGGTATTTCACACGCTTCGGAAACTCAACACGGAGGGGGAAAAGCACTCAAGCACCTCCACACTCTGTCGGGTTCGGTCGGGGGAGCAGGGGCACAGTGTTACTGCAATGCTTCTCAAACCTCCCTGCTCACGGGCGGAAGCATCGCCAGATCGTAGTTCCGCGGGTCTAAGGTGGGCGCCGAGAGTCTGCGTTCCTCCCAGGCTCTCAGGTGATGCTGACGCTGTTGGTACAACGACAGAACTCTACGTGATGAGGGGCGAAGGTACAACAGAAAAGGGGGAGAGTAACTGCACTGGAGGGGCATGAGAAGATGGTCTTCAGAGAGATGGGGGTTCACCCAACAGAATCCCACAGCAACAGGGCAGGGCAAAAGAAAAAAGCTGGTGCAGGTGTCCACCTAACAGAACCACACAGGTTGGCAGGGAGACAGTAGTAAAAACTGGTGACCACACACAGTGCTGGACGGCTGCAAAAGCAAAGTGCCCCAGGAGAACAGAGGAAGGAATGTTTGGCCATTTTTCTCCCCTTGAGAAAAAGAAATACGCAGAGTCTAGAGGCATGGGTAGGATTCTGCTGGCAGATGTGGGTGGATACTCCAAGCCAAAGGAATACTAGAGCAAAGGCCCTGAAATTGGAGAACGTAGGTCACGAAGGGACAGCCAGCAGGGGGAGACCGTGGGCACCAGGGGAAAGACGCAGAGAGGGGGCCAAGTCTGGAGCACCTTGAACATCAAGAACATAGCAGGCGGTCCTGGAAAAGTCAATGGAGGGGTGGTCAGCACCAACAGGACATCCTTAAGCTTCTGCCTCTTATGCCTCACAGATGGCAGTGACGATTTTCTGGTGAGCAGCTTAGAATAATCAGAGATTCAGTTATATCAGCAGTCCTCCCCTTAATCCTACTGAAACCCAGGCACCACCTGCCGCTCCTGCACCCCCACTCCTCCCTGGCTCTCCGCAGACATCTTGCTGGCTCAGAGTGACAGCCTACGGGATGGACATGGGGACAGAAGACAAGCTTCACCCACCATGGGCGGGAGCACCTTTTAGAACCCCCAAGAGCTCAGGAGCTCTGCTCTACTTCCTGCTCCTCGGACAAGTTCCCAGGCTCTAGTCTTCCCTGTGATGCAGAATAGAAGTTCCTTCAAGAACATGCCCAAATCAGTCTCTCTTGCTCTGCCTGTTAGCATCATCTCTCCCAAAAGGGAGAAGCAGGGGAAGGTGCCGGTGAAATCCTGTGCTCCCTGCATGAACTCTGGAAAACGCGTCCTACCTTTCTTAGGCACACCCCTAACACTCTGCCCTGGCCTACATCCATAAATAAATAAAGGAACAATTACGGTCTACCCTCATTCATGTATTCACTCTTTCAACAAGTATTTTCTGAGTCATACCGTACCACGCCAGGAACTATGCTGCGCTTGGGCGGCTCCCTCTCCAACCCCAGAGGTCCTTTCACGTTTCTCCTAGGTCACTCTACTCTGAGTACACCAGCAGCTTGCTGTTTCCCCCAAACACCAAATGCACTTCTGCCTCAGGGCTCCAGAAAGCTCTTCCTTCAGTATGTGCATGGACCACTCCCTCACTTCACTCCCATTGACTCGCAGGAGCTGGCTCTGGTCCCTACAACGAAAAGGCATTCTCAGGCCCCTTACTGTTCTTCACAGCACCTACCACCACTGGGCACTTTATATCAATTTACTTCTATTGTCTGCCGACCGCCCCCACCAGAATGTAAGCTCACGCTACTCAGAGAGGCCTTGCTTGCTCTGCTCCCTGCTGTGTCCCCACACTCAGAACAGTGTTGGGCACTGGCACAGCGGTGGAGCCCACCAGATGGGAATGAGATGGGAAGCCACTCAGAGCAGGACGACACAGTCAGAGCTGAGAGGGAAGGAAACCAGTCCGTCAGCAGAACAAGGATCATTCACTCCCTGAAGGGGAGGAAATCTCACAGCATATTACTAAAGTTTAAGAAACAAATCAAAACCAAACCAAACCAAACCCTGGCGTAGGTGAAAGGTGAAGAGCGTCTAAATTAGGACCGGGGTTTACTGAGCACCTATTATGCAAACACCTCAGTAAAAATTCAGTCACAGCCCCTGCTCTCACGGAGCTATAATACTGTACATGATTATGTAATTACTGTTGTGATAAATGCCACAAAATACACATAAAGGAGAGAGGACGAGCCAAGGCCAAGGCCAGAATTTCAGTCTTACATAACTCGAAGGATGGTGTGCCATCCACACACAAAGGGGACAAAAGGGAAAGGAATTTCATTTCAGACATGAGTGTGAGGATCAACGGGACAAATGGAACTGTAGGTCTAGTATTTAGGAGCAAAATAAGGGTAGAAATGTAGATCTGAAAGCCCTGTGTAATTTGTAGACTAGGCCAACAAGCCTTTACTTGGAAGACATGTGAGCACAGTGTTATTTGCTGATCCTCAGGACAGTTCTGTGAAGGTTATATGACGTTTAGATTTTACAAACTGACACAGGAAAAATAAGCTTACAACTTGTGTGCATCATTTTAATACGCATCTCCTATAAGTCAATTCCTTTTATGTGACCATCTGAAGTGCAGCTACTTGGCTGAGCTAATAAAACCTGCTCTTCACAGCTGAGGTGGCATACTATAAAAACTAAAGAATGGGGAATATTACTCATTGGTACCAAATGTTTCTGATCAGAGGGTCTGGATACAGAAACAGATCATTTTCAGTGTCCCCACAGTCAAAAAGCACTACACGCGATCTCACTTGCCACCTGGTGACAACTCTTCCCGAGCGTATTAGCTCTCCCTCTCTCTCTAACTGTGGTAAAAGATGCATAACATAAAATTCACCATTTTAACCACACTTAAGGGTACAGTTCAGTGGCACTAAGTACACTCACACTGTTGTGCACCAGTGCCACCACCCATCTCCAGGACTTTTTCATCTTTCCCAACTGAAGCTCTGTCCCCATTAAACACTCATTTTTCCATCACCCACCCCCACAACTCCTGAGCAATGAGCATGATACTTTCTTTCCAAATATCTGACTACTCCAGTTACTTCTCTTAAGTGGAGTCATACAATAGCTGCCATTTGTAACTGGCTTATTTCACTGAGCAGAACGTCTTTTAGGTTCTTCCATGTTGTAGAGTGCGTCAGAATTTCCTTCCTTTTTAAAGCTGAATAATATTCCATTGTGCGTATGGAACACAATGTACCACATTTTGTTTATCCATTCAGCCACCGATGCATGCTTGGGTTGCTTCCACCTTTTGGCTATTGTGAATAATGCTGCTACGAGCATGGGTGGACAAATATCTGTTCCTGGGCTTATTTTTTGAAAGCATTTTTGTATTCTGATCAGATATGCAGCACTCTCTGCACAGACATATTGGGCCACATTTGTTTTGTTTTTTATTTATTTTAAAGACTTTATTTATTTTTAGAGAGGGGGAAGGGAGGGAGACAGAGAGGGAGAGAAATGTTGATGTGTGAGACATACATTGACCAATTGCCTCTCCACACCCCTAGCCAGGGACCTGGCCTGCAACCCAGGCATGTGTCCTAACTGGGAATTGAACAGGTGACCCTTTGGTTCACATGCTATCACTCAAATCCACTGAGCCACACCAGCCAGGACTGTTTTTGTTTTTGTTTTTTTAAAGATTTTATTTATTTTTAGAGAGAGGGGAAGGGAGGGAGGAGGGTAAGAAACATCAATGTGTGGTTGCCTCTCACATGGCCCCCACTGGGGACCCGGCCTGCAACCCAGGCATGTGCTCTGACTGGGAATCGAACTAGCGACCCTTTGGTTCAAAGCCTGTACTCAATCTGCTGAGCCACACCAGCCAGGGCTGTTTTTGTTTTTTTAAAGCTTTTATTTATTTATTTATTTTTAGAGAGAGGGGGAAGGAGGAAGAGAGGGAGATAATCATTGATATGCAAGCTGCCTTTCACACACCCCAACTGGGAACCCAGCCTGAAACCCAGGCATGTGCCCTGCGCAGGAATTGACTGGTGACCTTTCAACTCACAGGACAAAGCCTAACCCATTGAGCCACAACAGTCATGGATTGGGCCATATCTGAACTGATCTACTTTGCCTGCCAAAAGCCCAAACTCTGGCCCTTACTTTCACAGCTCCGAACACAGCTGGTCAGATCCATCGGAACACAGGAGCCAGCACGGCCTCCTGTGGCCTGCCGTTCTGCAAATCGCTAAGCATCCTCAGCTTCAACTGAGGAAGGGAGCATGGCATCTTTACTTAATGCTTTCAGAATAGTCTGCCTCAAGCTCCAGCAGAACTACAAGACTTTAAAGATCCGAATACTTTAACAGTAACTTTTCCTCCATCAGTTATTCAGTCATCAACCAGGGCAGTCCCATGATCTCCTGCAGTGAGCTGGAAAAACAAAAAATTCTTCACTTCTGGTTCATTTGTACTCTTGTTTTAACAAGAGATGTTTCCAATTTCTAGATACTGTGTTGAAACTGAAGAAGTATATGCTGGGGCAATAATGCAAGTGTTACCTACTCCAAAGGCCTTAAACTTTACAAAGGCCATATTCGTATATAACAGGAGTCAGGTAACTACAACCAATGGATCTGGCCCATGCCTGTTTTATACGTAAAGTTTTACCGGAACGCAGCCATGCCCATTTGCTTATGTATTACGTACAGCTGCTTTGGTGCTACAACACCAGAGTTGAGTAATTGCAATTGAAACTGTATGACCAACAAATCCTAAAATATTTACTATCTGGCTCTTTACAGAAAATGCTTGCCAACTCCTGGGTCACACATATTGGTTCATTCTCCCCAACTAGAAACAAGTGGTGATGTGATCAGCTGTTTGGGTAGAAAAGGCCTTACTAAACTGTCAGGGAAGCTGGCTGGTCCCACACAAAGGAGTGGCAACACACAAATCAAAAGTAGGAAAGTAGATGCCATGCCTGTATTTTAGGAGGGGCTCAGAACACACCTTTAGAAAAACAATGTGGTCTCATTTTTAATCAACCAGGCTACCGGATGAACCAAGAGTGGCCAAGGGGCAAACATTAGAGTCTCATACAAAATAATAAAGGAACCGCCTGCATGCAATAAGAAGCGTCTCCAGACACAGGCTTCTTAAGTTACCCGGCCAGCCAGCCAGCCAGCCAGCCAAACTCCAGAAGTCTCAGGGTAAACCCCATGGAGGCTGCTTTTTTGGTAACTGATTTTCCAAGATTCCTCCTGCTCTCTCTCCCTACCCACATGTCAGGCAGCATCAAGCTCTCTCATCCATCTAATCGATGTCCAAATTCAACAGCGTTACCCACAACATGACTTGAAGAAGAAAGAGGGCAAAACTGATTTCTTGATGAATATGAATTCATATCACAAGTGCACATGTCCTCTCAAAAAGCATGTTCTTCCTCTCAGTTCTAACCGCTCACTGAGAGATAAGGCTGAAAATGAACACCACGATCTGAAAAAAGTCAGCAGAAAATCCAGGGAATAAACAATATTCAGAAGCACAAGTTTTCCCACACAGCGTCATCTCAAAATCAAAAGAATCAAGAATTCATATGTCCGGCCCTGGCTGGTGTAGCTCAGTGGACTGAGCGCGGACTGCAAACCAAGGGGTCACTGGTTCGATTCCCAGTTAGGGCACATGCCTGGGTTGTAGGCCAGGTTCCCAGTGGGGGCCATGTGAGAGGCAACCACACACTGATATTTCTTTCTTTCTTTCTCCCTCCCTTCCCCTCTCTAAAAATAAATAAATAAAATCTTAAAAAAAAAAAAAAAAAAAAAAAGAATTCCTATGTCCTGATGACTAGCAGAAAAAGCCTGCATCTCTCTTCTCTTCTGAGACGAGAGCAGTGTTGCACCTGGACGTATATATCGCTGCCCTCCATGCTCAAGGATGACGCTGCAGATGTTTGTTCCCTGTTCTGCTTCGTGCCATTAGCAGGGCAGGTGAGCAGCCCCACAGGGGACGCAAAAGCATCACTTCCACCAACAAACAGCTGGGCCGGCACTCAGATAATAGAGCTTTTTGCCTTGGGCAACCCCTTAATATCACCACGCCTCAGGGTTTTTTCCCCTGTAAAATGAATGGCTTTGACACAGGACCTCCATGGCTCCTTTTAATACTTGTATTCTAGCTCTCTGTAATTATACCTGGGTAGCTCACTGCATGACACATGACATAAAAATGGCATGCATCAACAAGTCCTACTTCACTGTGTGAGATCCTTCTCCACCTACTCTTTCATCACAGAATCAGCATGACGAACTAGACAAGATTCCAGGAACAAACGTGTGCTCTTGAAGCCAGTTTCAGTGAAAATTGTGTACCTGGATTTAGTGGGTCAAAAGGCAGTATTCTAAAATGTTCTTTTAAATTGATTTGAGAGAGCGAGAGAGAGACCGACCTGTTGCTCCACTCATCCACGCACCCCTGGGTTGTCTCCTGTCTGCGCCCTGATTAGAGAACGAACTACAACCCCAGCACGTCAGGATGATGCTCTGGCCACCTGAGCTGCTACCTCGCCAGAGCCACAAGGCAATATTCTAACACTGTGCCTTTCACCCATGAAAAAGACATTTCCTTCTGGGGGTTAAATTCTCAGATCTGGGATCAAAACCTCAGCAGGGGCCTTGGGAAAATGCTGGGAAGACCAACAACAGCAGATCTTCGAGGAGCTACTTATTAGTGGCTGCAAAACAAGTGTGTGTGCGTGTGCGTGTGTGTGTGTGTGTAAGCGGCTCCTCTCTCTTAAGCTTATGGGTCAGCAAATAGTATGCAGGTTTGGTGACCCCATTTTGCTCTCACAAACAAAGAAAAAGAAAGAAGTGAGTGAGGTGAGGGGAGAAGAGAAAGAATGAATTTGGTGGGTCTAGACCTCATGAACAAGAAGTTGTGGAGAACACTCACCGACCCTGGGGAGCCTATCCCCCTTGCTCATCCCAGACGCACCAGAGATACATGGCCTGAGCCCTGGGCTCCCAGTGGCCCAGAGGAAAGGAGATGAACCCGACTGCTGGGAGGGGGAGGTGAGCCTCTGTGGGTGTCCAGCCCAAGCCTATGCTATAGGAAGCTATACGCTAGTATCCTCCTAACCTTTAAGACAAAATGATTTGCCAGGGAGAAGGACCATGGGCATTTTCCTGATAGAATCTGACTCAGCTGGATTCATAACTCAAGATCCAAAGATGGGCCTTGGGGGAACTGTTCCCAGGACTGAATATAAAATTTTGCACATACATAAGTATGTGTATTTTTCTGGGTTCACTGCTTTCATTTTCAAAGAGGTTCAAGGCACCATAGATACAGAATGTGATTTTTAAAAAATCTAATATATTACTCTTTTTTTATTATGCCTCTACTTAATTATCCAACAGACACCCAAGGAATTTAAATTTCAAATATTTCCAAAAAGAAAAGTAAGCAAGGTTCAAAAGTTGGTAGTGAATTTGGAGAATGTGGCATGTCTGTTGTTAATGCGGACTTTCACACTCTCCTTAACGCTCCGCTGGACAACAAAAATGACATGTTAAGATTGATTACAGTCCTGTCTGGTGTGGCTTAGTGGGCTGAGAGCCGGACTGTGAACCAAAGGTTTGCTGGTTCAATTCCCAGCCAAGGCTACATAGCTGGGTTGCGGACCAGGTGCCCCCCGGTGGGCATACGAGAGGAAGCTAATTTGTTTCTTTCCCTATTTCTTCCTCCCTTCTCTTCTCTCAAAAAAATATGTAAATAAAATCTTAATTAAAAAAAGAATATTAAAAAAAAAGAATGAATTACCTGAGGTAATTACGAATTACCTGAGGTAGACTGATTCACATGGTAGCAGCTGAAATCAGCTCAGTCACTGTCTGCAACGGGGCGATGCAATGGGAGAGCATGAAAGAACACCTGACCCAGAGTATGGAGACCAGGAATCTAGTCTCCGGTCCTAGCTCTGCCTGCTTTTACTCTGTGACGCTGGACAAGTCCCTTCTCCTTCTGTGCTTGGGTCCTCATCTGTAAAAGGCAGGCCACTGACACACAGGTGCAGTTCGCAAACTCTCTTAAGGCAATAAAATTATATTTAGATAACATCATCTAGAATTCATCAGAAGTTAAAACACATTCGAAATGGCAGGCTGAACACACACATTTATCTCCGCTCCTCTAGAAACCCCGTAAGTTATTCTTAAATATCTGCATTTACTGAGCATTTAATTACCAACTGTACCGACTAATGGAAACCTGAACACTTTTTCAGGTAGGAAATGATCCCCACTTTACAGGTGAATGAACTGAATTGCCAGTATCTAAGGAACTTGCCCAAGTTCTCACAGCTAATAAGTGACACAGCAGGATTCAAACCCAGTCAGGCTTGAGTCTGTGCTACGTGTACGGCCTCTCGGACTGACAATCAAGGAACAAATAGCAAAGCTTCCAAAGAAAAAGAAGCTGAAAGAGTGAGACATTAGAAATGTCACCAAATTATGGAAGATGCAAAGCAGACAGGTGAGTAGCGACGGACTTAGATGGAGAATATTGAGTGCTGCAGATGGCCAGCCAGGGCAGACCCCGTCCCAACTCAACTGCTGGAGACGCACAGGTCTCCTCTCCTGGGGTGAGCATCAAGGAAGGCTGAAAACAGGCAGGACTAGCCCCATCCCAGGCAGTACCTGCTCCATCAGTGTCCCAGCAGAAAACTGGAGTTTATTCTCTGAACAGGATAAATTAGAGCCTCCGGACTCAGATGACCAGGGCACCACTCAGGGGGAATAAACGCACGTCTGCAGGCAGAAGCGAGAGCTCCTAGTTCTCTCCCACCATAAGGTTCCTAGAATAACAACCAGGGATGCTATTCTAGGAACAGGCTTCCGTCGAGATGTTATTCTCGTCGGAAGCCTGAAGAAGCTCCATGGATTCTGCACACATTTCGCTGAAAAGAACAGGTCCATCACCCTGCAGCTGATGCTCTCAGAACGTGGCCTCAGACCAGGAGTACCATCACTGAAGAATTTGTAAGGAATGCAAATTCTCAAGCCCATGCCAGGCCTTCTGAATAAGAAATTCAGAAGTGAGGCCCAACAACTAGCGAACAAGGCCACCGGGAGATTCTAATGCCCACTAAAGTTTGAGAACCACTGCCCTTTGGGGTGGCCCACCTATCAGCAAACCCATCCCACCCCCAAAAGCTTCCAACTGGCTTATTTGAAAGACAGTCTGGACTCACCAGAAGTCTCAGAAAAGATAGTATCCTGAAAGAGAGACCAAAACCGATTTCACGGGGCCACTCCAGTGAACAGGAGGGAAGCAAGGCAGAGCCTGGTTTGCTTGGCTGCCCCTCAGCCCCACCATCACATTGCCACTGAGCTCCATCTCAGGCTCTTTGGAAGAGCTAGAAAGCCAGTGACGCAGATGCTTCCTACAGTCCGGACCAGCTCTCGCCTGTGCATCTATACCGGTCTCCACATCCCAGATCCTTAAAACTAATGCAGTGATTTAAACTGACACTCTTGGTGGGAACTGCCTCTGATAATTCCCTTATTTGGAAGTAACTCTTGTCTCTTTGAATGAACAAAAAGCATTTGAATGAAAAAAATCATAAAAGCATTTTTGGTTAAAGGGTTGCTATATTATGTATTTGCATTAGACGCGGAGGCAGAATGCACTGCTTTAACTCTATCGTGCCCTTTTTGCTTCTCCATCTTACAGGCTCTCCCTGGCTCACCCTTTCAGGCTACATCTTAATCCAAAAAAATTCCCCTATTACTGCTTTTCACTAGTCTCTAACTCACCCCAAGTGTGACTGTCACAACCAGATTGTTCCTCTGCTTACAAATCCCTCAAAAACCTCACCAACAAAAATCTCTCATTTCTATTTCCTTCTTCTGCCTCCCTTAGTCCAGCTCATTTTTCCCAAACCCCTTGGTTCTGGCTAAAGATCCTTCCCCTTCTCAGGCCACCTCGCTCCTCTAATGGAATATGAATCTCCTTCAGTAGCGGTTTATGAAACCAAGGGCCCTTATGACTTTGATTAAATAATTCAATTCTAAATCCTAGCTCTAGAAATCATTCTCCCCGCCCACCCCCCTCTTTCCCCTAATAACCAGAAGACAGTAGCCCCAGCCTAGCCAATCACCACAGGCCAGACCTCTGGCAGGCTAAAGAAAACATCATGAACTAAATCACAGTTCGGTTCCTGAGCCCCAAAGTGGAATGACCCCCTGGCTACTTTCCCATGAAACCAGACAGAGGGACACGGGAACATACCCCAAAGAAACGATTCATTACCCGTATGTCACCTATGACCAATCAGCTCCCAGCACAACACCAAACCCTAACCCATGGTGCCTTGAGTTTGCCTTGTATAATCTGTAACCTACATGCCATAGATGACTCCAGGCTTTTGAGCATGAGCTTCCTGTTCTCCTGGATGGTGCCATTCATAAAAAAAAAATAGCCAATATGTCTCCACATATTGTAATTCTCGGTGTTTTAGTGTTTGGCTCTGCTAGAGCTGGTGAATGCACTCTCTGTTTATAACATTTAGAGTGATGAAAACCTTATGCCAGTAAAGATTAAACTAAAAAAACAAACAAAAAAAAACCCTTATGCCAGGTATTATCAAAGAATGCCACAAATCCTCACACCAATACTGAGAATTAGGAACCATCTCTATTTTTGCATTTGGAAAACGAATGCTTAGAGAAATTAACTTGCCCAAGGATACAACTAGGTTTTTAATCCAAATCTTTAAATCTTCAAAGTCATACTTTGCCATTCTACTCTAGTGTCTCCAGACGTTTGACTCAAACACCTGGAAGAAAAAGTTTCCTTACCCTTGGAGAAAATAAGAGCAAAAAAAGCTCTGTATAGTAAGTATTGCTTCGTTTTTAAACGGGGTCCTCCAGACGCTGAGGGTTTTGCCGTCAAAGCCCAGCAGGGAGCAAAACAGGCTTCCAGCAGCATCTCCCAACCCGGGGGGCTCAGCAGCTGGCCCAGCAGCAGCCCAGCAGCCTCTCCAGCAGGAATAAAAGGCAAAGCGCAGGAAGAAGGCTGGCTCTGGCGCCCAGAATACCGGCAGGGAACAAGTGGTTACGACATCGCGCTCCATGCAGCCCATCCGTCCACTTTCCGTGACCTGGGTGGTGGTGCTGGGAGGTATCTCAGGGTGGGGCACAGTAGCTGCCCACACCAAAAGATTTCCAGATCCGATTTTAAAAGCTCTTGAGAGACAGGTGTTAATCTAACAATCAGGGGCAAGCAATGACTGCTAAGGAAAAGCCTGTGTTTCTACAACACAGCTAACTTCGAGGGTACAGTGTGTCTACAGTGACGAGAAGGTGCTTCGGTTCTGCCTTTTAGAATGTAGCGATGGCCACCACCCCTTCCTCTACGGGGGGGCTTCAAGTCAATTTCCTCTTGTCTGTGACAGAAAAGAGAGGCGGGCACCCCAATGTCTCCCACTCCGAGGGCCTCAGAGGCGCGCCTCTCAGCCTTTCCTTCTAAGGGCTGAGAGGCTGACAGTCCATCAACCCACGCGGCCAAGCCTCCTCTCCCTCTCTCCCCTACATCTCCCTCAAACCTCCTTTCCCCACCCGTCCGCCCGCTAAACCTCGCTTCCCCTATCGGCCCCGCCCCTCTTTCCTCCCCACAAGGTCCCTTTTCCCTCAGCTACACGCCGCCCAGCCATCGGTACCTTGAGCGTCACATCGCACAGCTTGCCTTGCCGCCGGATCTCCTCCATGACGCCGTAGCCGCGACTAGGCAACTCGGACACGGAGAAGTGCACCAAATCTTCCAGCTCCTCCGCGCCGTCCTCCACCATCTTCCCCGGCCGCCGCGACTGCGCAGGCCTGGCCGGCCGGCTCTAAACTAATCAGGGCGGGGCGCGGACACGCGCCGACTACGGCTCCGGCGCTGCCCTGGGATTAGTCGGGCCTGCGCGGCCGCCGTAGTTATAGTTTGCTCTGTGCCGGAAGCCCTGCGGCCCCGCTTCCTGGTTTCTGAGCAGCCTCCGTGCTCTTATCTCGACCCTCATCTCGCGTCTGCAGCTGCCGCATTCTTCCTAGAATCAACGATCCCATCTCCCGTTTTCTCGATTCTGTCCTGACCTTACTCGTATCTCAACAGAGGACCGCAGACTTAATTTCCGCCACCACTCCGCTACTTCCGGAACCTCCGGAAGCGGCCCGTTGCCATGGCGGCCATGTACACAGCCGGGCCGTCGCTCTCACCGGTTTTCACTTGCAGCAGTTGCAGCGGTGGCGCTGCAGCAAGGCTGCTACCTCCGTCGCGGTGAGCAGGGGCCACGCGCTGTAGGGGTGGGTTGAAGGGGGATCCGAGAGGGGGTGTACTTCCAGGCGGCGGACAGCAACTGGGATCCAAACACCGCTCCGCCCGGGAGTCCACCAGCTTGGCTCCCTGATTTGAGAAACTCTGCGGTGCAGGAAGCAGCTGCGCAGGGGCCCTTTCTGCCTTGCTGAAAGCTTGGGTCTCCTGACCTAACGTTTCCTACGTCGTGTCTGAGGTTCAGAGGCAGTGAGGCAGGGGACCAGAGGTTTTCTGGGCTTTCGTGCACTTAACGGTTTTCAAACTGCAGGGGCCTTTAGGAACGACAGTCTGAGCCCTTTGCTTTACAGATGAGAGAACTGCTCCAGATCAGGACAGGAATGGTCCTACCGCCCAGTGTCTCTGGGCGGAGACTCGACAGAGGGGTCTGGCATGTTGGGTGAGAAAAAGGAGAAAGGCAAGTTCTGCCTGGATCCGAGTCTTTAGTTTAGTCCAAGGCTGGGTGCGTTTGGCCCCTGTTTTGGGGCTGTTCAGATGCTGCTGCTGCTCTGGTAGCTGTGAGAGTTTCCCATGAGAGCCTCTGGTCTGGACAGGAGTGCTGGAAGATGGGGACCCACCTGGTGTCTATTGTCCCAGCATATGCTCCCTCTCCTTTTATCGAGTCTTCAGGTGCTCGGTGGCAATTCTGTTCATTCCCACCCCTGAAACAAACGAGAAAAGCGTGAGCCTCTGCAGCAGGGAGTTTTTCTGGTGGCCAGAGGTTTACTTATTTACACCAGAAATACCTAAGGGTAGTACCTGTGAGAGCGGCATTCCCCACAAGGTCCCAAGGTCCCCTTCTAAAAAGGAGGGTGTGGTGAGGGGGCTGAACACGGTTTCTTGAAAGTGGTGTTTGGAAACCAAGTGTCCTCCTAGAAGGGTTCGTGGGCTTATAGGTTGATGTGGAAAGGGAGTGACATATGCCCCTTGGGACTCTCTCAGTAGTGACCGAAGATGGACCCACATATGGAGATTCAACCACTCTCTGACTTCCAACCATGACCATCACCACCAACCACCATTTCATGAGCTCCTGCTCTGTGCTAGGCACTGTTCTGGACATTGAGGGGGGATTCAAAAGAGATAAAAGGCACAGTCCTATCCCTCAAGCAGCTTGTAACTTAATTTGGGAGCTGAAACCCACTCAAATGATGCGGTGTAAGAACAGTAACAAGAATTATTTCAGTAAGTGCAAGATGGCATGGGGTCCCCAAATGTCTGGGTGTTGAGGGGCTGCTGAGTAGCAGATGCACAGGAAGGGTGTAGTTAATAAACAAGGCTTGCTTCTGGGGGTGTGTCTCCTGGCATACCTGGAGCCATGGGTGTGAGCATGGGGAGGGCCTTGGGAAGCATGGGTAGGTTGACTGCATGTGCATGTGCATGTTCCCAAATTGCAGGGCAGTGGAGGGGCAGGCTCTGAGGGGAGGGTGATGCTTGGAGCTGATCTGTGCTACCCTTGTGCTGTCAATGAGTGGGGGCTGCCAGGAGGGAGGCCTAGGCACCTGCCCCCACAGGCTGTCCTTCTGCATTGTACTTCTCAGAGGGTTGCCTGGGCAGGAGGATGGACCCTCAGACTGGCACGGGGAATAGTTCCCAGAGCTTTAGAGATTGAGGGTTTTAGCTTGAGTCAAAATACACCTCCCTCCACTCTCAATTTCCCAGTGGTCTAGAGCAGTGACTTGCAGCCGGTGTGCCTTGAGAGTTCTTAAAACTTGGAATACCTATTTAGTCAGGGGTGCTGACCTCTTTTCCCTTAGATTGTCAAATTGAAAAATGACAACAGCCAACACAACAATACCCGTCTGGTGTGAGTGAATCAAAGTTATACCTATTTTTTGTCAGATCAGCAAAAAATATATTTTTAGTCTGCCACAACATTTTAGTAATTAGTTTATATGCCATGAAATGAAAAAGATTGAAAACTGCTGGCCTAGATGAAAGGGAACTCGGAGATGAGAAGTGCTCTTCAGTTTCCTCAATTTGGGATTCATGTTAGAGCTATTTGTGGCTTTTTGTTTCTAAAGATCAGTTTTGCAGACAAAGATTTCAGGACTAAAATTGGACAAGCCATTATATTTGCTCAGCTGAATTCCTTTCATATTTGTTTTCTAAAAATTGAAAGGTCTGCCCTAACTGGTGTGGCTCAGTGGATTGAGTGCCGGCCTGCAAACCAAAGTGTTGCCCAGTTTGATTCCCAGTCAGGGCACATGCCTGGATTTCAGGCCAGGCCCCCCAGTGGGGGGCGTGCAAGAGTCAACCACACATTGATGTTTCTCTTCCTCTCTTTCTTCCTCCCTCCCACTCTCTCTAAAAATAAATAAATAAAAAATCTTTACAAAAATAAAATAAAATAAAAATTGAAAGGACTGAATGATCCCATGGTGGAAAAGACTTCCATGAAATCATCACTTGGGGAAAGTAGGAGGTGGACACATACTCTACAATAGGCAGATATGAAAGTAACATGCTTATTTGATTTGACATCAGAAGGGCTTGTAACTAGGGTTAGAGTTTTATATCCACATCACTGACACTAAAAGGAAAGGGTGGGGCCTGTCTCTATTTAACCAGCTTCTATAGATATGTAATGCCCCTTGATGAGAGTTAACATAATTGCTAGAGGAAATCAAGTGGTCATCACAAGTTGTGTCTAGAAATGTGGAGGAATAATAATATTTGTAAAACATGAAGTCATTTTTATTCAGTAACACTCACTGAACTTAGATAATACATGTAAAATCTTAACATTGATTTTAAAATTAAAATTTTTTTAATTTTTAATTTATTTTTAGAGATAGAGGAAAAGAAGGAGAAAGGGAGAGAAACATCCAAGTGTGAGAGGGACATCAATAAGTTGCCTCTCGCATGCCCTCAACCAGGGAGCTGGCCTGAAACCCAGGCATGTGCCCCGACTGGAGATCTAACCAGCAACCATTGGCTTTGTGGGATGATGCTCAGGTAACTGAGCCACACAGGTCAGGGCTCAAATAATTTTTTAAAAGATTTTATTTATTTTTAGAGAGAGGAGAAGGGAAAAAGAAAAAGAGGGAGAGAAACATCGATGTGTAGTTGCCTCTTGTGCGTCCCCTACTGGGGACCTGGCTCGCAATGCAGCCATGTGCCCTGACTGGGAATCAAACCAGTGACCCTTTGATTCACAGGCCCGCGCTCCATCCACTGACTTACACCATCCAGGGCTCAAATAATTTTTAAAAAGAAAAAAGAAGGAAAGGAAAAGCATTAGATTGGTCTTAGAAAAATGTATACATAAAATTGGAAATTTTAGAACATTTTTTAAAATCTTGGAATAATTTAAAATTGCATTGTTAGTTTTCCCAATAGTTTTGAACAATGATATTATTTTGTATATTTTCCTAGACCTTTATCTTTTCTAGTGTGACTTAACCAGATTTAATAGAATTGATAATTACAGACCAGTTTTTTAAAAATATAATCTTTATTATATTTTTTCCATTAGGGGAAAAATAGTCCCCTTCAGATAGGTTTTTACTTAGCTTTCCGTAGTGTTCTCAATAGTTAATCCTTTGTCAACCATGTATAAGAGGCACCTAAAAAAGCTGATTGTTTCAAGTTCCCCTTTAAGCAATTAAAATCATGCAATTATTCCACTTAGTAACCCTCTTGCTTCTCCACTCTGTCAAAGCTAGAACCAAAACTTACCGTCTAGTCATCAATAAATACTTTTCACAGAGACTGCCAGGAGAGGGCCTAATAGTCTGAGGGTGAGACTACCATGAGATTTCTCAGTTACCGTTGGGGGTACACTTCAGCTTTTTAAAATGGTAATGCTTTGTGTGGACAAGGTCTTCAAGATCATTGAAGGTTAACATTCCCCTTTTGTACCATCTCCTGAGTTTGTTTCACTGTTTATGGTGTTTATGGTCCTTACCTTGACAAAGTCTCTTCCATTATAAGACAACTCTACATAATGGAAAATCATTTACCTAAATCTCCTCCCTGTCACTTGTATCTACAAGCATTCATTCATCCTTTTCCGTGAAGCTACATCAAATGTTTATTTTAGCCTTTTATTATCCATGGTAATTATTTTTGATTGTATAAATGAAAAAAATACACATATATATGTTTGCGCCTGAAATAAAATGATGAGAACATAGTTAGGTTTTAGGAGAGGAAGAGGAAGAAGGGGACTGCTAGTGACTTTTCTCTCAATGGAGGGCCAGAGGAGAAAGAATATTTGATGATGGGTTAGATTAAATATACTTGTAGGAAATCTGTTTTCTCACCAAAGTTTATCTGATGGAGGTAGAGTAGGAGGTGCTGCATGGGAAGTAAGGTATGTTAATGAAGAAAAGAATTAGTTTTTTTTAAAGATTTTATATTTATTTATTTTTAGAGAGGGGGAAGGGAGGAAGAAAGAGAGGGAGGAAGAAAGAGAGGGAGAAAAATGGCGATGTGTGGTTGCCTCTCATGTGCCCTGACTGGGAATTGAACCAGTGACCCTTTGGTTTGCAGCCCACACTCAATCCACTGACCTATACCAGCCAGGATGGAAAAAGAATTAGTTTTAAGGCATTTCAACATAAGTATTGTATTTTCAAGGAAAATGTAATGAATGAGGCAAAGCATATGTGGACTCGGATACAGAACATTTCTAGAAATCCCAGCTAAGATTAGGCCACAAAAGGGAGCGCTCTTTGCCCTGTATTTCAGTCTCTTGGATGAGGGGCTCACTGGTGGAAGGCGGTGAGGCAACCTGTAATGCAGGAAGTACACGCACTTGCTGAGCAGCGTCCTGTGGGTACAGCACCGGAACGCTACGGGGTACAAAGGAGGACTGGCTCCCAGTGGGACAGGAAGTCACGGACTGTACCTCACTCCTTTCTCATCTGCTTAACGAATGACACCTCTTTTCTTGTTGTTTGATGATGACTACTGAAAATTTTCCCATTTTCTTTTTAGCTAGAATGAGTACAAAAAAAAAAGTACATGCGTTTGTCCGCGTCAAACCCACTGACGACTTTGCTCATGAAATGATCAGATACGGAGATGACAACAAAGTAAGTGCAGTGTGTTTGCCTTCACCCACCCGGGCCTCTCTCCCCCCATCTCGCTAGAGTGTCACTGTCTCCAAACAACCTTTTTTTTTTTTTTTTTTTTAAGATTTTATTTATTTGCCCTGGCTAGTGTGGCTCAGTGGATTGAGCACCGGCCTACAAACCAAAGGGTTGCTGGTTCGATTCCTGGTCTAGGGCACGTGCCTAGGTGGCAGGGCAGGTCCCCAGTAGGGGGCGTGTGAGAGGAAACCACACACTGATATTTCTCTCCCTCTCTTTCTCCCTCCCTTCCCCTCTTTAATAAATAAATAAATATTTTCAGTTTGCCTCCATCAGTTGCCTCCCACATGCCCCCAGCCAGAGATAGCCTGCAACCCAGGCATGTGCCCTGCCTGGGAGTCGAATCCACGACCTGTCAGTTTGCAGGCTGGTGTTCAATCCACTGAGCCACACCAGTCAGGGCCCAGGCAATCTTTTAAGAACCAAGACAGAATTGGTGAACGTCCAGGTGGACTCTAGAGTCCATCAAGTCCAACCATTCCTTTGCAATGCTGTTGATGAGGAAACTCACAAAATCCCTGTTTTTAATTGTCTTTTGATGAATAAGTTTATTCTTGTGTCTGACACAGAAAAACTGACATTTGTGATCAGATCTGTTACATCATCTCCCAGAAAGTGCGCCACAAGAATGTCTCAGAGTGATTACCATTAAACTTACCAAAGCAGTGGGAGGAACTCATATTGAGAGAACTGTAGAGATTTATTCTTATTTATCCTCATGTCCTCACCACAGTTGTGAGAACCTTTCTGAAGACTGTGGCAGGCTGAGGACAGCGTGAGCGTGTTGGATGTTTTCATTCAGCAAACATTTGTGGATCTACTGCGGGCAACATCGAGACGTTCTTTAAGGGAAGAATTTGAGGGCAAATGGCCCACGCTTCAAAAGTCTTAGCAGATGGAAAACCGTTCACGTGTAGCCCTGTGAGGTGTACCCCACTGGATGTCGTTTCAGTGAACACGGAAGCACAGGGCAGGTTCATGTGCGAATGGACCACGCCTCTCTAGTTCTTGTTTTTCTGTGTGTGGCCACATCTTGGCTCCTGGGTGAGGGCAGCCAGTATAAAATTTTGGTGGGAGTCTGTTTGCATCGGGAGTCCCCGTTGCAAAGGTAGGAATCTACCATTGACCTGACCCAAGGTGTTCTTAAACCAGCCGCTGCCACAGCCATTTGCTATGGAGGAATCTAAAAATCTAAAAAAATATTTGTTAGAAATCTTTTCACCTAAAAATCAGCTGATTACAAATAGGTAGCCACCCCTGGTTTGCTCTAGTACCGGTGAGTAACTCCGTCTGACCAGACCAGAGCCTGTTCTGTCGGTTATTCCATCGTTACTCACACGGGCCGTGGCGTGTCGGTGGGAGCAGGTACTCGGCACGACACTGAGGGAGGCCTCGCGGCCAGTGATGGGGGAGAGATGGGGCACAAGTCCAGCCTCTGTCTCCAAGCGCACTGTTCCCTCTGGCCTGATCCGAGGCCTCCCTGTGCTTACTGAATGTATCTAAGACTGGTTTAATGAAAACATGGCGAGTGTGCTTGACCCCGCGTCAGAGGTGGGGGAACCAAGACATCTTCCTGTGAACTTGGGGGGGGGGCGTGCCAAAACTGAAGTGCTCCCGTCTCCTGACCCTCCCAGCTTAAGGGTTGTGTGGCCTCCCTGCAGCGGCTTCCGTCTCCCTTCCCAAAGAAATCATCCAGGACCCCAGCCCATACCTGTTCTTCCTAAAGCTTAACTCCTCTGTTTCCTGCAGATCAGACCTCAGCCAATGGTGATTTTTTTACACATTTCCTAACAAATAGTAACTTATCTCCCTCTCTTTTCCTAGACCATAGATATTCACTTTAAAAAAGACACTAGGAGGGGAGTTGTCAATAACCAGCAGACAAACTGGTCGTTCAAGCTGGATGGGGTTCTCCATGATGCCTCCCAAGACTTGGTTTATGAGACAGTTGCGAAGGATGTGGTTTCTCAGGCCCTGGATGGCTATAACGGTAATTTAGTTAATCAGCTATTTTTCTTAAGGACCTGTGGTACCCCTTGTGGAGGAAGAGATAACAAGTATTATATGGCAAATAAAATATAACCTCACTTACTAACTTCTGTTTGCTTAGAAGCATCTGTCTCCACATTTTTGACAATTTGCTTGGTGACATTGTGGGCATGGCTTGACCCAACGTCCTGGATCCTACCTTCATGGGAATGACCCTGGCTCTCCAGCAGTCACGGGGATTCAACTGTTACCCTGTTTCAAATGTCTCAAATATTCGTGTTGAAGATAATGCCCTTATGATGAATTTGATGGAGTCCAAACATTTTTCTCTAGGCTACCAGCTTGGGGCCCTTTCCATTCATCCTGTCAGCATGACCTACTGTTCCCATTCTAGGGTAGGATTGTATGTAAATAACACCACTAGAAACATGAGTAGAGTTTGATTTCTTAATAAATTAAAAGCAGCTTGATTAGGAAATTTTTACAAACTTGTTCAGTGTAAGAGTGTTTTAAAATTTTTTTCTCTTCACCCTTTACTCTCTCCTACTTCCCGCCCCGCTCCTTTTTCTCCATTATGTTTTTAAAGATTTTAAAATCCTCAGAATATACCAGTTTGTTGACTTTGCCCTTATGGTGGCTGCTGACTAGAGTGTTACTGTTTGCTACTTTTAGGTCTCTTTAGAAGTCCTTGAGAGTAGATGCTCAAATGTGATTGCCCTCTGTGATAACAGGTGTGGTCCTCCTTGGCCCTGAGGGGCGGTGGGCCTGAGGAGTAGAGACAGAGGAGCTAAGAGCCCAGGGAGGTTAAAAGCCTTGGGCCCTGGATGCTAGGGAACCACAAATGGGTTCTGAGTCCCAGCTGAAGTGACTCACTCCTTTCTGTACTTTTTTGCTGGGTTAAGGGATACTCTTGATTTCCAGCTCAAACTCTGAATTAAGGCCCCTACCAATCCCAGGAACTCGAGTGTCCATGTGGCAAGGGCAGACACTGATTTCCATGGCACAGCATTGCCTGGCAGGTCTGCTGTGTCAAGACCAGGAGCAGCCTTTGGGATGGGGTCAGCTCAGGCTGCCCACGCCGGGAGGAAGAGCGGATGGGAACTGAAGCCCAGGGTGACTGCGTGGTTTGTGTCCCGGAGCCTGGTGGTGACGGTAGACCGAACAGACATGAGAGTTGCCAGTGAGAGTCTCCCCAGAGAGGACAGTGGCACCGGATCAGGGCCTGGTCACCGTGGTCTGTTTCCGGAAGTGGCGTGGGACCTGCTAGCAGCCCTGTCTGGTCCTGTGGGGATTGCAGTGTACAAAGAATTCTCACCGCGCACAGGAAATGCCGTTCCCACTCCTGCCTCTTCAGGGGGGCTTCGAAAGCCCTTCTTGCCTCCTGCCTGGCCAGCCCCACAGGAAGGCCTAGCCCTGAGCCCTGGCAGTTCATGACCTTACTAAAGAAGGGCTGGAGTTCAATGCTCTAATCTCTTTCCTCACCTTTCTAGGAAAATTCCCAAGGGCTCTGTTCCCTGGGATTCCCTGCTCTCCTCAGAAGCTCTAGGGTCAGATCTGCTCTTTCTTGATAGGGGGAACAGTAGAGCAGTATATGGACTGTGGATTCAGAGCAGCTGTGTGTGTTTTGACTGTTTATGTCCCCATTTCACTGCCCACCCACCCTCTGTGGCAGGAATTCCTATTATCTTTGGCTGCCCCTGATGGTTACCTTCACGCCAGGATCCCAGCTGGCACTGGGCGTGCCAGGGGATGGGAGAACTATCCGTGCAGCTCTTTTCCTGGATGTCACCAAGTCATGTTCTGAAATATTTGCAGGCACCATCATGTGTTATGGGCAGACGGGAGCTGGCAAGACATACACCATGACGGGGGCAACCGAGAATTACCAGCACCGGGGGATCCTCCCTCGTGCCCTGCAGCAGGTAGAGAGTGGGCCCGTGGGTGGGATGCCATACAAGTCCCCTCTATCTAGATGCAGCTAACCATACACCAGCCACTGCAGACTGGGGTCAAGCTGCAGAGCAGTTGCAGCCTTCAAGGTTGATGGGATGCACACAGTGGGGGGTTGGGTGGGGGTCAGCATGGCAGAGGCCTCAGGAAACCGGGAGTTCAGGTTGCAGGCTCTGGCCCACACCCACACCCACACTGAGCCTGTTTCCTCATTCACGACAGAGGGGGTGGGGCATGCTGACTGGCTTCTTGCTTCTCTGATGGTCTGTGACCCTATAACTGAGGATATGGAGATCTGAATTGTGTTCCTTCCTGGTTTTGATGAGGAATATGGACCTTGCAGAGCTTCCTCACTGGCCAGCTCTGGCATCCACCACCACCGCCCCTGAAAGAGTCAAGAGAGGCAACAGAGCAGGACGTGAGCTCCCTGGACTGAGTCTGCCCGGGGGGTCTGGGAAGTGTGACTAAAGACAGGATGGAAGGGTCTGCCTCTGGGGCTTGCTAGCCTGGGTTCTGTGAGGACCCCCTGGAGATAGGAGGCGAAGGACTTTTCCCCAAAAGCATCTTGAGCTTTCTAATCTCTGTCCTGTAAGCAGTGTATAAACCATCCATGCTCTGAATTTTGAAGCATTGTCCTTAATAACCCATTGTCAGAGCTTCAGCATCTCAGGATCTTAGATGTTGGTGGTCTAGCTCGGTGCTGCCCGGTGGAAATGTAATGGAAGCCACATATGCAATTTTGAGTTTTCCAGTAGCCACATTTTAAAAAGTAAAACAGGTGAAATTAATTTTAAAAATATATTTTGTTTAACTCAGGATATCTAAATATCATTTCTACATGTAAATCAATATGAAAGTTATTGAGATTATTTTACATTCTTTTTCTCATACTGAGTATTTGAAATCTGGTGTGTATTTTACACTCACAGGGCATTTCAATTTTAGATACTAAATATTTATCATAAATACTTGATCTGTATTTAGATTTCATAAAATTCACAATTGAAAAAGTAGATTTATAAACCCAAGTTGTCCCAAACATACTTAAAGGTTTACCAATAACTGACTTTAGTATCAGTTTTTAAGTTTCAATGTCAGTTCGTTGAAATTAAATAAAATGGAAAATTCATCTCATTTGCAGTAGCCACATTGCAAGGGCTCAGCGGCCACCGCTGGCTGGTGTCTGCCATGCTGGACAGCACAGACCGAGGCTCGTAGGGGAAACCAGCCTTCGTGGATCAACGAGCCCAACCCCCCATTGGACAGATAAGAAAATTAAGGTCCAGAGAGGGGAAAGGACCAATTCAAAGTCACCTGCTGATAAGTACTAGGGAGAGAATTAGGAGTTAAGAAAGCTGAGTCTGGCTTTGCTTCTTCCCTTACTAGCTGAGGGACCATAGACAAATCATATTATTGCATGGAGCTTCCCACAGATGGGCATTGCCCAGTCCTGCTTCAGTCACAGGGAATTAAGAGGACAGAATGAAGTCACGCGTGTGAGCCCTAACTGGTATGGATCAGTGGACTGAGCGCTGGCCTGTGAGTGGAAAGGTCACTGGTCAGGGCACATGCCTGGGTTGTAGGCCAAGTCCCCAGTTGGGGGCTAGCAAGAGGCAACCAAATGATGTATCTCACATTGATGTTTCTTTCCCTCTCGTTCTCCCTCCCTCCTCCTCTCTCTAAAAACAATAAATAAATAAAGCCTTAAGAAATGATGGATGTGAAAGAGGCTTATATCTGGGGAGACCCCATAAAACAAGAGGTCATCACTCCAGAGTTCTTTTCTATTCATCATGCCTCTACTTGGAATTGTGCAAGTGTGAGCCTCTCTGCAAGTCAGGCCTCACAAAGACAAAATGCTAATAAATGTCACCCGATGGACTAAGCATTTTAATAGCTGTTGCTGATGACCATCACAACAGCTAGACTGTAAATTCTTTTAGGACAAGGATCGTCCTTCTTGATATCCCCTTCTGAGGTCAGAACTCCCCTAACACTAGCCGGTCATTGCAGTTCTGGGCTTGGTGACCGCTGTCCCCAATCTCTCATCTAGGTTTTCAGGATGATCGAGGAACGCCCCTCGCATGCCGTCACCGTGCGTGTTTCTTACCTGGAAATCTATAATGAGAGCCTGTTTGACCTCCTGTCCACTCTGCCCTACGTTGGGCCCTCAGTCACGCCGGTGACCATCGTGGAAAACCCTCAGGGCGTCTTCATTAAAGGCCTGTCGGTCCACCTCACAGGTCAGGAAGAAGATGCGTTCAGCCTCCTTTTCGAGGTGAGATGATCAAGTCTAAGGGTTTTTTCTTTCCTCCCTCTTTTCCTTCCTCCCTTCCTTTCTTTCATTTTTTTCCTCCCTTCTTAGTTTTTCTACTTTGATAATCAGAATGAAAATTAATATATACTCATTTAGCAATTTTAGCTAGTACTAAAAAAAGGAATAAAAATTTATTTATTTGCTTTCTACGTATGGCAATAATGTATATTTTGGCTTATTTCCTTCTAGTCTTTTTTCCTGTGCAGTTTTTTCTTTACATAGTTGAAATTGCCCTCCCCACCCATTTAACATTAAATCATGGGCCTTTGTGGGAGAGAAAATAAGGATTAATGTTCTTAGTATATAAAAGCTTTTACAAATTAACTTAAAGATTCCACAATGTATGTTATTCTTTTTTAAAAGTTATATTGGTTGGAACTTTCATACATTGCTGGTGAAGCGTAAAATGATGCAGCTACTTTGGCAGTTTACTAAAAAGTTAAACATTAATTTTACCTATAGGACCTAGTGATTCTACTCCTAGAAATCCACCCACCAAAAATGAAAGTGTATCTTCCTGTCTGCCTCTCTACTTTTGAGAGCAATGATGTCCTATGACCTCACTTCTCTTGCAGATTTAAGAAAGGCTGTGGATTGTTCAGTGTGCTCAGCTTTTTGCTTGTTGTTAAGATGAAGTGGTAACTCCCACGCTTCTTACATGTGGAACCAGAAACTGGAACAATAATATCTTTAGAGTTATTTTCTACTTTCCTAATTCCTTTTTCTGCAGATTAGTATCTAATCATCTCTTAATTTCTTTTTGTTTTTTTTTTTAAGATTTTATTTATTTATTTTTAAAGAGAGGGGAAGGGAGGGAGAAAGAGAGGGAGAGAAACATCAATGTGTGGTTGCCTCTCGCACGCCCCCAAGTGGGGACCTGGTCCACAACCCAGGCATGTGCCCTGACTGGGAATCAAACCAGTGACCCTTTGGTTCACAGGCTGGCATTCAGTCCATTGAGCCACACCAGCCAGGGCCGTCTCTTTCATTTCAAGTATTATATTTTTTATTTCTAAAAGTTCTATTTTGCCCTTTTTTAATCTTAGTTATTTTTGTAGAATTTTATTCATTCCTCATGCTTTTCATTTGCTTTTATTTCTTTAAAGCTTTTAAGCATACTTGTTTTATATTCTTTATTTAACAGTTCCAATGTTTTACCATCTTGAGGGGCAGTTTTGCAGTTCTGCAGACAGTCGTTCTACTGACTCTTGCTGATGGTGCCTTGTTCCTGTGTGTCTTTTGTGATTTGATTATGAGCTCTGCTTCCTTGGAGCTTTATTGGTGGGTCTTCTTTGTGGCTTGGGCTGAGAATATTTTACTTCAGAGAAGTTTTTTTTTTCCTTTCAGGAGCCTAAGGATCATTACCAATCCAGAGCCTGTTTGTTTGTTTGCTGATTTATTTATTTGTGTATTTATGTATTTATTTATTCTTGTTTTTTTGTTTTATTTTTCTTTTCCCAACCACAGCCTTTTGAAATCGAATGTTTATTTCAAGGCTATCAGCACCTATAAGTAGTGCATACTTAGGCCCAGTCTCATTTTCAGCAGAGGCTGTGGTTGTGAATGTTTGGAGACATTATTTTACCCCTTCTAGTCCTAGACAATTCCCATGCTGAAATAGTTTCCTTGCCCTCCACGTTCTGCAGCAGATTCCCTCTATTTCCCTTTTGCCAAAGGGCATAGACTCGGGGACGAGGTTAACAGACCTCCCTGGGTAGACCCAAAGCTTTTTCTGACTTCACTGGCTTGCTTGGATTACAAGGTGCTGAGTCCTAAACCATGAAGGGTCTCTCCCACAAGTATGTGTGCGTGCGTGTACACACACACACACACACACACACACCCCAGGCCTGTGCATCAGAAATCAGGGCTGCGGTACTCAGAGCCTCACAGGGCTAACAGTGGCTTCAGTAATGTTGTAGCACAGCTTCCTACACCCCAGTCTGTCACAGAGCAGCACGGTGAGGGCGCATGTCATGTGTATTTACAGAGGGGTGAGATGGGGAGGGTGTCTGCACCAAGGGAAGGAATTCCAGAGTTACGAATCTCAGAGCTCATACAGGAGCTGGTACTTAAGTCCTCTTCCCCGCTGTATGTGCAGAGAGAGATTTGGGGGTGGGTGGGTGGGCAGGTAGGGAGAATGAGAGAAGCATTGCTTTTGTTTTGAAACGTAAGCAGATCCTCTCTGGGGAAAGGTCTGTACCCTGGAATGTAAGCATTTGGCTCTGGAGGGGAAAGAAAGATTTTTATCACCCTTTGAAAGGGACCAGATGGCTTGTGGGGGGCGGTGCGGAGTGGAAGGAGTCAGGGGAGGGCACTGTGGCTCCAGGTCTACCACCGTTAGAATGGGAAGAGCAAATTACTCTGCTAGAAAAAGGAGATGTTCTCTTTCTCTGTTATCTTTATAACTTAATTTCATTGCTCAGAGGAACACCGAGAAATCCAGCACAGACTGCCACACGGCAGTCTGCAGGGGCCCTCAGGGCGGTAAGAACTTTGGTTCTTGCTTACAGTTTGTGGATTCCACCTCCTGCTTTGTGGCTGGCCGCTGGGTACTTCCCCTACTTTCTTGTAGTCTCAGCCGTGCATTCAAAGTTGGCTGGGCATCATCCCACAAAGTGAACAGTCGCTGGTTCAATTCCCAGTTGTGTGGGCAGGTGCTTATTAGGTTGCGGGTTCGGTCCGTGGTTGAGGCATGCATGAGAGGCGACCAGTCTATGTTTCTCTCTCACATTGATGCTTCTCTCCTTCTCTTTCTCCCTCCCTTTCCCTCTCTCTCTCTAAAAAAAAAAAAAAGGAAATTTTAAATATTCTATCTGTAGGTGTTTTGCTATAGCAGGATTTCTGAATACTTAGTCCACTGTATTGTTGCTGAGATACAGTACAAAAGGTGTGGGACTTGGAACAGAATTTTTTTCAAACTATGAAGACTTCCTCTTGAGCAAGTCATTAATCTCGTCAAACTCCGACTTGCTCTTCTATAAAAGTAAGTACCTTTTACTAAAAGGTACCTTTTAGTAAAAGGTTGTAAGTACCTTTTTCCAAAAGGTTGTTATGAGACTCAGATGGGATCAGGCATTGTTTCTTTTCTTTTTTTTTTACTTTGAGGTCTAACTGGCATATGACATATGGTTTAAGTGTACAGTGTAACAATTTGACGTTTGTACATATTGCAAAATGATGGCCACAACAAGTCTAGTTAACATCTGTCCCCACACATAGTTCCAGCTTCTTTTCTTGTGATGAGAACTTTTAAAATCTGCTGTCTTAGCAACTTTCAAATATGCAGCATGGTATTATGAACTGTAGTCACCATTGCTGTACCTTATGTCTCATGGCTTTGTTATGTTATAAATATCCGGAGGTGGAATTGCTGGGTCACGTGATGGTTCTAGCTTTCACTTTTGGAGGAACCTCCATACTGGTTTCCGTGGCAGCTGCGCTGATAGAGGCCAGGCATTTTGAGCATCCACCACAGGGCCCTGTGCATGGTCAGTGCTCAGTGGATGTCGTTCAGCAGCGTGATTTTCGGTGTTTCTTTAGCATTCATATTTAGAACTGAACCAGGTGTTTTGTTAACAGCAATAATTCCTCAAACTTTGATGCCTTCTTGGGCTGAAACTTTGCTGAGCTCTGATGGTAGAAGGACAATTTTGAGGCCTAAAGCAGCTGACTATGATCCCTGGCTGGTGTGATTCAGTGGACTGAGTGTCAACCTGTGAAGCAAAGATTCGCTGGTTTGATTCCCAGTCAGGGTACATGCCTTGGTTGCAGGCCAGGTCTCCAGTAGGGGGCACGTGGGAGGCAACCACACATTGATGTTTCTCTTCCTTTCTTTCTCCCTCCCTTCCCCTCTCTAAAAATAAATAAAATCGAAAACAAATATGAAAAAAAAGCAGCTCACTATGGGGTGGAGAAGGGAGAAGGAGAACCCGTGGCGACCAGGACACGCAGTGGGATCTGTGCTCCCGGGGTGACAGGCTCCTGGATGGATGGGGCAGGGTGGGGGCATTTGGCAAAGGACTCTTCATGGAGGAGAGGGCGCTTCTCAGGCTTTCAGAGGTTGTTTAGTAGATACCAGAAGGACTGGGAAGAGGACATTTCAGAAAGAGGGGACCAAACAATGAAAGTGAAGTGACGCCTTACACTCTCTGTGAATGTCACTACATTTGTAGGACAGGTTTATGGAGAGAAGCCTGTAGAGATACAGCCACGGGGGCCCGCCAGGCCTGCTCCCCAGCCTGGGGCCCAGGACTTCCCCTCCTCTTTGGGTGCTCCACTCTCTCCAGGGGGCCGTGGCATCACTGCTTCGGGCTTATCCGTGGCCTTTCTGAGGGGCCTTTTTTTCCTCTAAGAACAGCCGTTTCCCCCACACCTCCTTTTAAATGTGTTCTGGTCATAGGGCCCAATCCTGTGAATTAGAGGCAAGGGCCTTCTGTCCTTTTAAAAATACAAATTGTTGATTCCCCCCCCAAATTGTAAAAGTAGTGTATGTTCACTGTAAAACAATGAAATGGAAGCACAGACCTGTATAAAAAAGAAAAAAAGGCATATAAACCCCAGCCAAGTGGCTATTGGGAACATCTCGGCGGCAGTATCTGTTTATTCTTTCCCGCGAGTGCTTTTGCCGTCCTTACGTGGTACCATCATCGGGTGTTGTCCTTCGTTCTGGTGATGTGGTGTGTCACCTCGATCAACTTGCTGATGTTAAACCGTCCTTGCGTCCTGGGGGTAAATCCCGCTTGGTTGTGGTATATGATCTTTTTAATGTGGCGTCCAAGTCAGTTTGCCCTATGATTTTGGATTCTGCCTTTTGGTTATTAAAAACCATTTGCCAACATTTTCCTGCCTGCATAGCACTCCACTGTACAGATAGGTCATTCTCTACTGGTCGGATGTGTAGGTTGACTACGATTCAATATTTATGGACATTCTGAAGCCACTTAATTTTTCTTGCCATTTCGCTTTTCAGAAAGCTATACAAATTCACACATCCCTAGCAGTAGGTGTAAGTATGGGTCTGGACTCCAATTTGTCTCCTATTCTATTAGTTTACAAATGAGATTGTCCTGGAAGGCCTGGCTGACCAAAAGGATGATGAGATCACTTGTGTAGCTGTCAGTATAGTTAAAATGACCCAACTGCCTTGTTATTTAAATTTTTCAAAATATTGCCCACATTTTTCTTCCTCTTCAGGGAGAAACCAACAGGATTATAGCCTCCCACACGATGAACAAAAACTCATCCAGGTCACACTGCATTTTCACCATCTATGTGGAGGTCAGTGCAAGTTCTTTGAATAGCCTGGGCATGGCGGTCCATTCCAAGGGACCTGCTCAGTCAGAAGCTTCTTCCTGCAAAGCTTCAGTGTAATCTCTGTTTGGATGTTTCATAGGCCCATTCACGGACCTTATCAGATGAAAAGTATATCACTTCCAAAATTAACTTGGTGGATCTAGCAGGCTCAGAAAGGCTGGGGAAGTCTGGGGTAAGTGTGTGCTGGGGGTGGGGGGGGGCAGGGGTTGGATGGAGCAAGGGGTTCCTTCTCAACAAGCCATGGCCCGGTTTCTGGCTTCGTGGCCCATGAATGTGGGCCTGTCCCTCATTGGGGCTGTCCCTCTTTGTGAGCACTGTCCTAAGCTAGGTACAGTAGAGCATGTGGGCCTGACCCTGAGGAGCCAGATGGACAGAATTAGCAGAGGCAGTTCCTACCAGCCAGGACTTTCACACAAAAGTGTAAATGAGATCATGGCCCCTAAATTCTTAGCAAGGTGCCTGGCCCTCAGTAAGTGCTCAGTAAATGCTCCATGCTGGTGATCAGCATTTCTTTGTATATGAGTGTGAGTGTTTGCAGGAGTATTTGTGTGAATATTTCATCTCAAATAAATATTCATGTGAGTGTAAGTACTAGTATAAGTATTTATGAGTCTATACCTGAAGGTAATATAAAATAATATTGGATATCAACTGTAATTAACAACAACAACAAAAAAAGAGTTCCTTAGACTAAGGGCAATAAGGTATGGTTTCTAATTTTAGCCCTATTGTAAGTTAGAATCAATCTTTTAACCTCTCTGATTGTTTGGATAATAAGTTATCCCCCTATTTAAACTTAGAATTATGGTAATTAACAAGATAATGTATATTTAAGTCTTTTTGACTTTTATGTATGAAGCAGTATTATGATTGGACTCATTAAAATTCCAGTTTCAAACATTGTAAATTAACATATGCAACTTTAAAAGGTAAGTTAAAATACCCAAGTGGAAAAACACATGAGTACTCTTTGTGCATTCGTATGTGTTTATATTTGCATAAATACTCACAGGATTATTTGCTCAAGCATCTGCAAAAATATTCATATTAGTGTGACTCTTAAGCCAGTATTTATATGAATATTCACATAGCATTCATACTCACATGACCGTTCACGAGTGTGCGTATGAGGCTTCCTGGGAGCATTGTTAGCCCCAGACGGAATACAACCCGTGACGCTGGGAGAAGAGCCTGGGGTTCTGGGAAGGAGGCTCGGCAGTGTTCTTTGGTTTGCAGTCTGAGGGCCGAGTCCTGAAGGAAGCCACCTACATCAACAAGTCGCTGTCATTCCTGGAGCAGGCCATCATTGCACTTGGGGACCAGAAGCGGGACCACATCCCCTTCCGGCAGTGCAAGCTCACCCACGCCCTGAAGGACTCATTAGGTGAGGGGGCGATCGGTGCACCGGGGGGGCAGGCCTTGGCATATCTGCTGCTGCTGCTGCTGCTGCTGCTGGACTTGCTCCTTCCGGGTGGCGTGGACTTAACCTGTGGCCTTCGCACGGTGACCTCAGACACACCCGAAAGGCAGAATCCAGCACGTGCCCTCTGCTTTCACCTACAGCCTGTCCTGCTGCTCACTCCTCAGCACCTTTGCCTCAGCTTTTGCCCCTACTGGGAGTGCCTTCCGCATTCCTCTCATCCCTAAGCCAGCTGACAGAACCCTTCGTCACCTTGAAGACCCAGGTGGAAGGCCTCCCATGACACCTTTCCTTCCCCTACAGTCTCCCTGCCAGAGGGGTGGAGGCTGTGTCTTGTCATCCTTGTGTCCCCAGGTTTTTGTGTTGGGCCTGATGACACTGTCCTTGGAGTCTGATTATTAATTGAGTGCTGCCATCAGCAAAACTTGGCCCTGCCCTTCCTGGTCTCATGCTGCATCTCCTCTGCCATTCCCTTGCTTCCTCTGTTGGGTTCGTCTGGCAGCCTCTCCACCTTTCCTCCCTCTTCCTCTTGCCTCCCAGCCTCAAACATGCAGGTGTGTCCTCTCTGACTCTGCCTTAGTCAGCTTGGGCTGCTACAACAAAATACCATGGGCCGGGCAGCTGAAATAACAGACATTTATTTCTCACCATTCTGGAGTCCAGAAGTCCAGGAACAGATCTGGCAGGGATGGTTTCTCATTAGGACTCTCTTCCTGACTTGTGAATGGCTGCTTTCTTGCTGTGTCTTCACGTGGCAGAGAGAGGAAGGAAAGAGAAAGAGGCTAGAAAGAGAGATAGAGCCCTGGTCTCTGTCCTCTTGTAAGGGCACTAATCCCATCCTGGCAGCCCATCCTCACAGCCTCATTTAAACCTAATCACCTTCTAAAGGCCCCGCCTCCAAACACCATCGCATTGGCAGTTAGGACTTTAACATACGAATTTTGGGGGCACACAGACATTCAATTCATAACAGACCCCCGCCAGCCTCAGAAGGATCTCTTGGCAGAAAACCCACGTGGTTCACGGCCCTTCTGTGTCCTGCCTTCTGCAGGGGGAAATTGCAATATGGTCTTTGTGACAAATATCTACGGAGAAGCTGCCCAGTTGGAAGAGACGGTACGTAAGGACAGCCAACGCCACCAGGTTGGAATCCCTCCTCGGGGGTGCCTGGGTAGGGTAGGGCTAGCTCCACACTGGCTCAGCTGACACACTAGCCATGCACATTGTCAAGAGTGGAGGGATTCAGGAAGTGAGTCTCAGCCAAAACTGCTGAGGGAGGTTCAGCCAGGATTCAAATACCAAGTACCAAGGGGCACAAGCTGTGTCAAGGGAGAGGCAAAGTGGGAGGCAGGCTCGGCATGGGGACCTAGGCAAAGAGAGGAGGCTGAGAGCCAGCTCGGAGGGTGCTGCTCCTGTGAGCTGCCATCAAGGACAGCTGATTCCTTGTTCTTCATAGTTACACGTGTTTAAACATCTTGAAAGTAACTCAGAGTTCCAGGCCACGGTTATGAGGCTGGTATGAGCTGATAGGTATTAAGCATCTGCCTCGTGCAAAGTGGCTGGGGGGGAGCAGCTCGGTAGAGATGCGTCATACATGGCCTTGGGCCTCAGAGTTTCCAACCATGGCCCTAAGGACTGTGAGGCCCAGATGGAGGAGTCCTTCAGAGGCGGTGGGTGTGTGTGGGAGCGGGGGTGTGAAGGGGGGATTTTTCCTGAAGCTGGGATGAAGAAGATGGGTACTGAGCTGGCTTGGTGGTAGGGAAAGTAGCGATGTTCCTGACAGAGGACTTGGTGGGCCTGAAGGTGTGGCCCATGCTGGGAACATCCGGCCACTGCCACTGCAGGGTAGGGCTCAGTGACGCAAGGAAGAAGAAACTGCAGGTGCTGGATGGGGCCCGGGTAGCCTGGCGGAGGCCTTGGCTGCTCTGCAGGTGGCTGGGCTGTCATGGGGTTTGAGTAGGAAAGGGCTGTGGCTGAGATGTAACTCAGGGAGATTTACCCCGCAGCAGGACACGAGTGGCATGGGAAGGGGACAAGTGTATGAGAATCAGAGGCCTTAATACAGGCTGAGACCGTGACACAGGTGAGCCCACACAGCTGGGTACACAGCCTGGGGCTCCCTCTTTCCTCTGAAGGGCCACCCATCATAATAAGGTTTGGAAAGTTCTTAGACATTTTGCTTTTCAAATGCGGGTGGTTAGGGCAAGCTTCAGTCATCTGGATAATCCACTGAGGTCATTTCCAGGGACACTGCAGAGCAATGCGTTCCCACAGGGCCCCCCAGCTTCTAGGGGAAGCTTTCCTGCTAAGTGTCCTGGGACCCGGGAGGCCAGGGATGGGAGCTCCCTGTGCCGTGCAGGCAGCACCCCCGGAGGGAGGGTTCAGGAACCTGCTGTATCATGGCATCGCAGAGCATGGCCGCACCCCAAGAGGAGCCATGAACACAGCCTCCTGGCTGCCTGGTTGAGGAAGATGCCCTTGGAGACAGTGGAAGGCCTCTGTCCCTTTATCCCTACCCCAGAGATAGTTGCTGCCCAGGGAGCCACTCTCCTGGTACCTGCTGCACCCAGAAGCTTGCACCCGCACCGCTCAAGGTCTGCACCCAGAACTGAGCCCACACAGTCCCAAGGAGCAGCAGGGGCATCTCAGGGTTTGGGACAAAGACATACCGAGGGTGTGGAAGCTAGCAGTTCTCTTCTCCAACTGTTTGAAAACTTTGAAACGGTTCCTCATGGGTCATGTTGCCTGATGTGTGGACACGCTGTGTGTGTGCGGGGGAGAAACCCCGGTGAGGGAGCAGTAGCCACACTCGCTGCTGCGCTTGGAGTGGGAGTCCGATTCCACCCCACACCGAAGCAGCTCCAGCTGCGATGACACGGGGTCTTCCTGCCGGCTCCCTGTGGGCCAGTTCTGCCCGGAGCACAGCACACACCTCCGCACTGCGACTCCTGTGACCTTGTGAGGCAGGTCTCCCCGACTCTACAGAGAAGTTACAAGACCTGTCCGAGGTTGCGTGGTTGGTCAGTGGCAGAGCTCTGACCCAGCTGGATTGCCAAAGGAAGAGCCCTTTCCGTCCTTCCTTTGGGCTGCTTCTGCGTAACCCATCTGCTGCGCCCCATCAGTCCGCTTCCCTGTTTCAGGACTCTGAGTTGGGCCAGCATGGTATGAGGTTAAGATCTCTGGCCGGCCTTGAGCCACCCCCTGGCTGCTCCCACTGCTAGGGAGGCAGCCTTCCACCCCTCAGGTAACGTCAGTGCAGTGGGGCAGTGTCAGGGCTCTTTCCCTAGCACCTGCTTGTATGGCTGCCTCGTGGGCCCCCACCATAATTAACCCTGTTCGCTGCTCCCTGCAGAGGGACTCGGGCAAGACCTCCCTGACATCATTTCATAGACCCAGGGGACACTGCAGACCAATTTGGAGTGTGTCTCTAAGCAGGGATTTGTTATTGCTAGTGGGCTCCTTTTACCTGTCTTGCAAATGTCTGTACTCATCAGTAACTGGCCACAAACACAGAGGTCTGTCTGATCTATTTTCAGCTGTCCTCGCTGCGCTTTGCAAGCAGGATGAAGCTGGTCACCACTGAGCCTGTCATCAATGAAAAGTATGATGCTGAGGTACTAAGGGGGACTTGTGGGCAAGCCTCTCACGGTGCAGAAGGTGTGTGGGTTTGCTGCCTGGGTCACACAAGCCTGGCTTCCTTTTCTGCCTCAACCAAAGATGCAATCCTCGGTCAGTCTCTTTCCATTCTGGGGTAGGCCAGAGTCTTCCAAGTCCCTTGACACCTCCTTGGGAGCTGCCATCAAGGTGAAAGGGCTAGGTCAGGGCCTCCATCCAGGTCACATGCAGGGCTTCGGGGCCACCGAGTACCCTGGGCTTCTGTATGGAAGTTCCTTAAAGCTGTCTCACAGGTAAACCAGTGTGGACCGTCTCTCAGACTCTTCTGGGTGTGTCACTATGGAACCTCTTTGCTCCCAGCCTGAGGATCCCTCCCAGCAAGCAGATCCGACCAGAGGGAATGTTCAGCACTGGTACTGATTGGGGAAACACAAATTAAAGCCTCATTGGAATTTCATCCCCAGACTAGCAAAAAATAGAGGTTTTCTGATAGTGCAAAATGATGGTGAGACGTCCTGAAACAGGAACGCCTCTGTGTTTCTGGTCAGAGTAGAATGGCTACAACCACTTTGGAGAGCATTTCTGGGAACTTTTAGTAAAGTAGGAACACATGTACTGATCATTTGACTTCCCTTTAAAATTCTTACAGCATCATATTTCCTGCAGGTAGGAGGCTCTGCACGTTTTAAGCTTCCGACAAACCAGTTAAACTCCCCAGATTCTAAATCCTGAAGGGAAATGGCAGTGCTCGTGGCTCCGCGGGACTAGCGCACACTTTGGCGGTTGAGGAGGGACCAGAGCTTGGAGCTGGTTCCCTGACTGGAACAGGCGTGAGAATCAATCACCCTGTGGGCTTGTCCAACCACAGGTCCCTGGACCCATCCCCATGGTTCCTGCTGGCGTCAGTCTGGAGCGGAGCCCGAGGATTCTCATTTCCAGAAGTCCCCCAGTGCTGCTGCTGTGGCTGTTCCAAGGCTACACTTGGAGAACCACTGGCTCAGTCGTTAGGAGCCTTGGCCTCTTCATCAGCAAGATACTCTTTCTAAGCCTCAGTTTCTTCCTTTGTGAACTTGGGCAGTAGTGGAACACACTCTCAAAAGATGTTAGGAAAGAAAACATGAGGGGTAGAAACCTCTTAGCACAGTGCTGTCAGGTTGTGAATGCTCAGTAACTGTTATCTAGCACTCTCCTCATGTCTACAGATCTGCCTGTCAGTTCTGCCTATATAATCTAGAGACATTCCCAGGTGTGTGTGTGAAGGGAATTACAGCAGACAGTGCTCATGCAGCTTATTGTAACGGTGAAAAGTTAGGAACATGACAGCTAGCCTTTAACGGGAGAGTAGTTCAAGGAGTTGTGGAGGGAGGGCGCTAGAGCTAGGGCTGTGAGCATGGAGGATCTCAAGTGGGGACTGAAGTGGCCTGAACAGTAGCATCTCGTATCTACACCAAGTATAAAAACATGCAAAGCAACACTGATGATTATTTATGGATACAGGTGCTCCTCAACTGACAATGGGGTTGTGCCTGATAAACCCATCCTAAGTTGAAAATATCGTAAGTTGAAATGCATTTGACCTACCAGATATCATTTCGCCTAGCTGGTTTCTACTGAACACATATCACTTTTGCACCATTATGAAGTCAAAGAGTCTTAAGTCGAACAGGGTACCAACTGTACACGCACATGCATGGGGAGAAAGCACATGGTGGCGAAAACATGGAAATGAGGCTAGAGGCTCCCTCTGGGAGGTCTGTGGAAATGGACTTGGACGGGGGTACACAGGAACTTCATGTTTATCTGCAGTGTTTTATTTCTTTTTGTAAGAAGGATTTTATTTACTTATTTTTAGAGAGAAGGGAGGGGAGGGAGAAAGGGAGAGAAACATCAATTGGTTGCCTTTCATGTGTGCCCCGATCAAACACTGAACCCACAATCCAGGCACGTGTCCTGACCGGGGATCGAACCAGCAAACTTCTGCTTTGCTGAATGATGCCCAACCCACTGAGCCACACCAGCCAGGGCTGAAATATTTTATTTCTTAAAAAAAAAAAAAAAGCCAATTGGCAGTATGACGTTAAATTCAGATTTTGGGGTGGTCTAATTTTCATGGTATTATTTTCTATCCTTTTCTGTAGCTTGAAGTTGGTTTGTTTATTTATTTTTCTTATTTTCTCACTTGGTGTTCTCTTAGCTCAGGACGCTCACATTACCACCTGTGAACCTGGCTGGGTGGGTGCCGGGCCTGCCAGCGAGGGCTTGCCTGCTCTTTAATGTAATTTCTGCTCTGAAATCTGCACTGTTGGTCCTGGACAGCCAAACTTCCATGTCCTCAAATGTGAATGTGCTTGTAACCCTTCTGATGAGCGTTTTCCTCTATACGCATGAGTTCTTGAGAGAGACATGGGAAATAATCCGTCTCTGCCTTTCCTGGACTGGAGCAGCCAGTACTCCCAGGTTGTTCCCAGGACCATCTTCAGTGCTGGCACCTGTTTTCAAGGGGGTGGAATAGCTTCTGCAGAATTTCCTTGGCTGGTGGGCCTGGACGTAAGGCAGGGGACCAGGTTCCTGATTCACCTCTGTTACCAGCTCCGTGTGGTGAGCTGCTCAGCTTCTGAGCACCAGCATATTCATCTGTGAACTAGGGAGGTTGGACTGATGATCTCCGATGAGCCTGCCACGCCACAGGCTGTGATTCTGTGAGGTGCTGTAAAGGCGGTGAGCCTCAGCATGAGCAGACAGCAGGGAGCCTCGGGGTACCCTACTCTGCCAAGAGGAAATGCTCCTTCAGGCTGCGGTGGGGCTGCAGCGGGGAAACTTTGCAGGCTGAGAGCTGCTTCCAGCCTGGTGCTGCACTTAAGCAGAGCTCTGTGAATTTTCCATTACATTTATGGTGAAAGCACCTGACCATCAGGAAACTTATATGAGTCTGTGTTGTTTCCAAGGCACTAATTCCATCCAGAAAATGCTCCTGATTTTTATAAGGGGATCGGTCAGCCAGGAGGTGCTGCCAGACCATGTCTCATGGGGTCTGCTGCTCTGGCCCTGTGTTTCTGAGCACTTTTTCTCTGATCAGTAGAAGAGGGCAGGAGGAGGCCACTGAACATGCCAGGCATCAGGAGAAGTGGCTTGCATGCTCTCAGGATGTGACATGGACGCTGGTGACCCATGGGAGCAGATGGCTTATTTCCCCACATCACCTGATTGGCCCAGAGGGCTAAGCCTCGCTCCCTGTGCCACACTGGACAGAGTCATCCAGCTGGAGACCCCTGACAGTCCAGCCACACTTTGCCTAGCTACGGCATGAGGCGTTTTCTAAAGCTGAGAGCCTTCAGCCTGAAGGGAGGGGGGATGCGGATGAGTAGGGCCTGGCGGACAAGCCTCTGCTGTTCACCTGATAGGAAGCCCACCTGAAGGAGATAATCTTGGTGCTGCCCAGAGGGGCAGAGCCAGGATGGACAGTGGTCCTGTGCCTCAGCTGCCAGGCTTTGTGCCCTGAATTGTCACAGAGCCACCAGGACTCCAGGTTTTGCCACCCCTTGCTGTGGACTGGTCACAGCTTTGGTCCTAGGATCCCACTGTCAGGGACTCCCTCCAGTGGCCATTTTTTGACAACTGAAGGAAGCCCTGTTTTTAGAGTGAAGGTTCTCAGCATAAAGTCCCTTTTGTCTCTGACATGAAAGGCACGCAGACAGTGTCTATCAAGTGTAAAATGACTTAGGAATTCTGTTTCTTGGAACTGTATCGTTCACCCATTCACCTAGAGTTTATGGAGTGCTTACTACGTGCCAGGCACTTTTTAAAGCACTTGGGCTACATTAGTGTACAAATAAAAACACGAATCTCTGTCCTTGAAGAAGTGACAGTCTGCTGGTGTGGGGAGGGACAGATACAATAAACGTAAGAAACAGGTCAATTGTAGATCCTGCTGTCTGTGACAACATGGATGAACCTAGAGGACATTATGCTAAGTGAAATAAGCCAGACACAGTAAGAAAAATACTGCATGATCCAACTTATATGTAGAACCTAAAAAAAGTCCAATTCACAGAGGAGAAAGTAGAGTGGTGGTCACCAGGAATGCTGGCTGAGGTAGAGGGGTGGGGGGGTGTTGGTCCCAGGGTACAACTTCTCAGTTATAAGTTTTGAGGATCTAATGTCCAGCATAGTGATTTAGTTAATATTACTCTGTCATATACTGGAAACTTGCTAAGAAAGTGGATCTCAGATACTCTTAACATATACAGAAATGGTAACTAGGTAAGGAGATGGTTATGCTAATTAGCCTGGCTTCAGTAATAATTTCACTATATATACACTGTACTTTGCTGTGTACAATGTGCACCCATGTTTTTGTGTGCATTATACATGGGATTAGAGTACCCATGGAATGTAATCATTATAACCATGTATAATGTGCATCCTTATTTTTCCCTAAAAAATTTGGACAAAAAAGTGCGCATTATACATGGCAAAATATGGCATATCAAAATAGGTTGCACACATGAAATACATACAATTTATTTTTTTAAAAGATTTTTTTATTTTTAGAGAGAGGGGAAGGGAGGGAGAAAGAGAGGGAGAGAAACATTTATCGGCCACTTCTTTCATGCCCCTAACCAAGGACCTGGCCCGCAACCCAGGCATGTGCCCTGACAGGGAATCAAGCCTGCAACCTTTCAGTTTGCAAACATTTAAAAACCAAACTGGGTAAATTTTAATGCTTCACTTATTCAGTACAGCAGCCAGTTCAATGCAGTTCAATACATGTGGCTACTTAAAGGAGTTAAAATTTCAAAAATATGAAAGTTACTTCCTTAGTCACACATCACATTCCATGTATTTAACAGCTATAAGTGGCTGGCGGCACAGATACAGGACATTTCCATCATTACAGAAAGTTCTGTTAGAAAGCAGTGCTCTAGGGTATGTTGCTGATAGACATGTGCCTTGAAAAAATTAGAGGAGAGTTTTAAAAAGAGTGGTGTGGGGTTTGGGGGCAGTTAGGGTAATTGAGGTGCGCCTAATTTAGAAGCTTTTGAATAAAACCTTGAAGGAGACAAAGAAGTGAGCCATGAAAATGCCTGGGAGGAGGGTGTCCCAGGCAGAGAGTGGACTGGCGGGGCAGAGGTGGTTGTGTGCTAATTTAGTGGAGGTGGGGAGGGCAGTATGAAAGACGTGATGGGGGGCGGGTGTGTAGAGCCATAGAGATCGCTGTTATCCTGCAGACACCTATATGGACCCAGAGATAAGAATGCAAAAAGGTTCATACAGCACTGCTTGTAGCAGCAAAAATTGGAGGTGACACGATTACTAGTGGGAGTGGGGATGCCTTTATGCGGTGATTGGGCAGGATGAAGGTGAAAGGTAGGGGCATGCACGGAAGGCACCCTGGAGGCATGGGCTGCCCCGAGAGGGCCATTACCCTCGTACTTTGGCAATATCCCGGGAGCTGGGTTTTGATGTGGCCCTAGGGGTGGCTGTGCTCACTGTAGTGTCCTCCACTGTAAGAGGCAGAGGCCAGGGGCTGCTGAGGCCCTTCAGACCCTAAGCTCACCCTAGGTGGGAAAAGTCACCAATGGGGAGGGGATTGTCCAGATGCTGAGATCACAGTTCATGGACCACCAGGAAGGGCTTGAGTATCCAAGCAGAGGGTAGGGAACTGTGGGCTTGAAGTGGAAGACGCAGGGTGGCCTCTCTGACTGTCTTCCTTGCCCCCACCCACTCTGCTTCCCTGGCAGCGAATGGTCAAGAACCTGGAGAAGGAGCTGGCACTGCTCAAGCAGGAGTTAGCCATCCATGACAGCCTGGTAAGGGGCTAGAGGTGGGGCTGGGGTGACTAGAATGTTAGAGGGACTGAGGTCAGGGGTGCAGAAGTACTAGGTGGGAAGGGGGCTAGAGGGTCAGGGATGCTGGATGGGCAGAAGGACTGGGTGGACTGGGGGCCAGACAGGTAAGGGGGCTGTGTAGGCAGGGAGACTGGAGGGACAAAGAGTGGGTGAGAGGCTAGGAGACCAGTGCTACCTGGTGGACAGAGGCGTCAGATGGTCAGGGAACAGAGGCAGGCAGTAGGCAGGAGGAAAAGGGGAAGGGGCCTAGAGGCCTATCAGGTTAGGGTACAGGGGAAGACAACGTGATGGGACAAGATCAGGGGAGGTGGGGCAGGTTGGGGGTGTGGAGGGGTAGCAGCAAGGAGCCATGAGTGCAGGGGTTGGGGTTGGAGTTGGAATTCTCCAGCAGCCTGCCTGGGTTGCTGCTCATGGCCCAGAGGGGCCTCAAGGCAGATGCAGCCCCCTCTCTCCCATGGCCTTCATCTTAGAATCTGCCAGCAGAACCCCCTTGACTTAGAATAGCAGGCCCACGGTGGGCAGCCTTTGCTTCCCTCACTGACTCCGTTGTCCCTTGCTGACTGGCGTACCTGGCCTGTGAGTTAGGCCCTCTCCACCAGGACCTGATGGTGAAGGGAATGGAGCTGGCTTGGTGGCCAGGGCCTGTGCCCATCCTCCCCACCACAGTTCTCAGAATGTCCCCTGCTGATCCTATTTGGGCTTAGGTGCTTCAAGTTCATGGACATGTATTTCATCTTCCTCCAAGGCCAACCGCTCCCTGGTGAACTACGATGCCCTGGATGAAATTCAGATTGCCGAGATCAACTCCCAGGTGCGGAGGTACCTGGAGGGGACGCTGGACGAGATTGACGTAAGGAGCCCTTCCTCGGGACCCCCATGTCCAACCAACCAGGGCATCCCTATCCTGGGCACACCCCAACATGTGCTGTGCTGGCCATGGAACCTCACATTGAGCGTATGCAGTGGGTGTAGGGTGGGTGGTGGTGGACCCCTGGCCTCAGAGTCCCTTCAGCCAAGGTCTCAGCTTCCACATGTAGGGTTACGAGGCTGCAGGTACCCCACGGAGTAGCTAGCAGCCTGAACAGCCTTGTACATGCAGGAGGCAGTCCATCACTGGGACACAAGTGGGCCCTGGCACCAGGCTGCCCTGGATCAAATACCAGCTGAGCTGTCTCCTTGCTGAGTGACTTCAGTGAAATGCTCCACCCTGTGTATTTTGGGAGCCTCACCTATATAGTGGGGAATGTAACCGAGCTGGGATGAGGTGAGCTGTAGCACCTCCGGTACTAGCTGTAGCAGGTGGAATAAGGCCATTAAAGGATGATGATCACACTGGTTTTCTATAAGGAAGACCCCTAAGACCCGTGTTAGAGTGGGCCAAGGAGGGAGACAGCCACATAGGAAAGGGCCCTGAAGGGGAAAGATGCATTGTGTTTTTACAGTGCAGGCCAGCAAACTCTTCATCAGGGAGCTGCGTGGGCAGACCCCCCATCCTGTTACCGTGGGCAGCTGGGACAACTGAGGGGTAGGCTATTCTTGCCTGCTGTGCAAGAGCTGCCCCAGACTGACCCTGGGTCAAGGGTAATGCTTGTGGGTTATGGCACCAAGAGGGAGACTGATGGCCTTCCTTTAGCCACAAGTGTGTATGTGTGTGTACTCACATAGAAAGGTTTGTAATGGAACCTTGTGAAAGCTGGAGAGAGCTGGGGATGACAAATTTTATTTAAATTTTCCTTAGTATTTTCAAGAACTAGAATAATTTTGATTTTACAGAGATCTTCACTTAGAAAAGGTGGTTTTTGTAGCCCTAGTAAATACTTAGGCTGAAAACTACTAACCGGGTGTTCCTCTGTTCTTGAGAAGGCTTGTACTGCCACTTTTGTTGAAAGACTATTTGCAGATGTCCTGTTCTTGAGACAGATGGTCAATGCTTAGCCCAGGGGTCCTGACTTCTCTACTAACGTAGACACAGCCTTGGCCCCATGGTGCCAAGATCTAACGTCCACCTAGCTCTCTTCTCCACAGATAATTAACCTCAGACAGATCCGGGAGGTGTTCAACCAGTTCCGGGTGGTTCTGAGGTAAGGGACCCTCCTGACCTGCCCAACTCTTCCATCAGACTTCCGTTTTCATTTCCTGTGGTTGGGATGTGTTCTCCAAGCACACCGCCTCTCTCTCATGTGTAAGCAGCCAGATCAGAGTCCTCGGGATGTGCCCAGGCCCCTGGAGTCCCCAAAAGGCTCTGCCCCTGTGCACTCAGATCCTCCCACCCTTCCCTTCCCTGGGGGAAGCCTGGATGACAGCCCTCCATTCAAGACCTACTCAGAGAGGAGGCAGTCCCTAGTGGATGTCTCCCGAGTTTGTCAATTGGACAGGATGCCCTGAGCGTGGCCAGAGTAGGGCATCGTGATTACTCCCTGCTCCCTGAGCCCCACCTCAGGAGGCATTTGTGGTTTCTTTGGGTACATATATCCCTGGAGCCTGAATGGCTTATGTTGGGTAGTATCACAGAAGCTGATCACGTGATTCCAAAGGGCCTGTAGAGACAGAACTCAGGTGGGAAGTGTGGTCCCAATGCAGGCTTACAGTCCTGTTAAAGTCATCTTGGAGTAGTTGTGCCTGGCACATAGGGTGGGTCCTGCAGATTTATGGGCTTGATAATGGGTATTATGTACAATGGGGATTCAGGGGCATAGAATGAGCTGCTTTTGTCTGTTCTGGTTCGTAGTAAAGACCCGGCTCCTTTGCAAGGGGCCATACCCAAATGACTTCTAACTCTAGTACGTGGCTCAGCATGGCCTCAAGTATGAAGTTTTCTTTCACTCTCTCTCCCAAGCCAACAAGAACAGGAAATAGAGTCCACTTTGCGCCGGAAGTACACACTCATAGACAAGAATGACTTTGCAGCCATTTCTGCTGTCCAGAAGGTAAGCACAGTTGCCTTTTGCTGACAGCATTCATGTCAGATTTTCCTACCCCCAGGCCTTTCCAGAGGCAGCAAGTGTCCTGCATTAAAGCCAGTCTAGGAACAGATAAAGGTAACACCAGGATGAGTGTGGGGTGACCTGTGTAAGAGTAAACCACATGTGATTCAAAATGATCTCCAATACTGGAGACAGGGCTATTAGCAAACTGGACCAATTCCTGAAGTTGGGTGGGAACAGCCCTTAGGATCCTCAGGGTCTGGAATGAAACACCAGATCAGTGAGAGGAGTTAATGTGGAAAGTGGACCTTTGATGGGGTGGTCAGAGACAGATTTGTGGGGACAGCCTGAAGCTAACGGCACTAGCAGCCACCACATCTTGGTGTGGCCTAAACATGCCCATCTAAGCCTTGGGCCCGTATACACTTGGGTGCCCAAGGGGCCCATGCTCTTCATCTAACCCTTGGCCCTGCGGCTGGCCTTTATCCAGGCAGGGCTTATGGATGCTGATGGTCACCTGGTTGGTGAGCCTGATGGACAAGGCTTCGGAGTTGGAATTGCCCCTTTTTCTACCAAAGCTGGGAAGAAAGCCAAGTCCAAGAGAACATTGAAAGAGCAGCTTGGGTAAGTGACCTTTGTGCTGCTCTGCTTGTACCTGGCCCTCCTTGGCTGGTGAAAGGGAGGACAAACTATCGTCCTTTTCCCCCTGATGTCTTAGCAACTATATGGTCACAGTGCATGTCGCTGCTACCAATACTAGTAACATCTGCAGGGCCCAGGCTGGGTCTGGTCACTTCTCCTCTGCACAGCAACCCCATGAGCTGGGAGTTAATTTTATTGATGAGGAAATCAAGGCTCAGAAAGGAGAAGTCACTTCCAAGGCCACAGTGCTGCTGGTAGTAGAGTTCAAGTGAGAAGCTGCGCCAGCATTTGTTCTCTAGTATCTCATGTGGAAACCCCAGCTCCCAACAGGGTCTTTCTGGGGCTCAGCTGACTGGCACTCACACCACCCCAAAACTCCAATTTACCTTTCAGGCAAGACCCTTTGTGTGTGCAAGGTGGGAAAAGGGTCAAGGTTCACTTAATGAGCCACTCTTACTAAGCCACGCTTGTGGTGGGCAAGAGCACAGGTTCTGGAGGTGATGCCTGTGTTCAGTTCCTTACTCTGTACTTTTTCATCCATGGGGTCACCTTGTTTAAGCATGAGAGCCTCTCTGGGCCTTGGTTTCTCATCTCCAAAATGGGAATAATAAGCCTGGTGGGGTAGCTCAGTTGGTCAGAGCACTGTCCTGATGCCCCAAGATTTCGGGTTCGATCCCCAGTTAGGGCACACGCAAGAATCAACCAGTGAATGCATGGATAAATGGAACAACAAATTGATGTTTCTCTCTCTCTCCCCCTCCTTTCTCTCTCTCTCTGAAATCAATAAGTTAAAATTTAAAACATAAAATGGGAATAATAATAGCATCAAAGTCACTGGGGTTGCTATGAGGACAAGCGAGCAAATGCAGTCCCTGTACCTGGAGAGTACCTGGGAGTCTATCGTTACTGTTGTTACCACTTGTGAAAGAATGCAGGCCACAGCTGGGTGCAGAGCTGGGTAGCAGGGATTGCTGATGCCCCTGGCTGCCTCCTGCTCTCCAGGAAGAGCAGTTACACCCTAGCACTCTCCGTTTGTCCGCCAGGTAATCAGTGCAATAATAGGTGGATTGGTGCTTGCCCCCACCCTGACCAAAGCACATCTGTTGCAAGAAAATGAAAAGAGGAGGAAACAGTGGAAAGAGCTGGGGGCATCCTCCTGTCAGTTCAGGCCTGCTCAGATGTGCCTCTCTGGGAGGGAGGACCCATGTGCCATCACTTGGAGAGGGCAGGTGGCCACTTTCCTGGGGGCTGGGGTGATCACTGATGTAGGCTGGGAGTGCAGGTCCTGGACTGTCAGGGCAGACCTATCCTGCTTTCCCATTGGTCCACAGTCAGACCCACCCTAGATGGAGGCTCTGCAGCTCTTTCCCAAAGATTCCTGTGTGACTAATACCTCAGCAGCCATGATGCCCCTGTGATCAGCTTGCAGCCCACCCTCGAGGTTCCTGTGTTTTCAAACCTGGAGATGTCCCACTCTTCCCAGGTGTCTCCTGCTGAGTATGCTGAAGGGACAGTTCCTTATTCTCATAAAAAGGAGAAAAAGTCTCTCTTCTTTCTCTTCAGCTGCATGGCTCAGAGTCATACTCTTTGTGCTTTGGCCTAGGTATGTGATCAAGACAGGAGCTGAGCAGGATGGTGCTTCTGGTGTGTAAGGGCTGAGAAAGGTCACTCCGTCAGTGTGGGGAACACCTCCCTGCGCTTGACTGAGCCCTGGGGTCTCCCTGCCTTCTCCTTCCAGCTCCTCGGCAAGAAAGGAAGGTGCCGGCAGCCCTGTGAGTGGCAAGGATGTGGATATTTCCACCTCCAAGACCCAGCTGACCGCATCCTCCAAAGATGGAGAGGTGAAAGACATGCTTTTGCGGGATCGGGAGACCTCCAACTTGGAAACCCTTCCCTCAGAGTCCCCAAAGGAGGAGCTACGCCCACCCAGGTGACCATCAAACACTAGCTCCTGCACCAAATCATCCAAAACCAGAGTGTGATCCACAACATGTAAACAGCACCTGCAGATAAAATAGGCAAAGACTAGGAGCAAGGTTCAAAAACAAGAAACATGGTGGCTATATTTGTGCAAAATGGTCCACCATCAGGAGTCATCCATGATATACAATTATTAATTAATTAATTAATTTTAGAGAGGGGTGAAGGGAGAAAGAGGGAGAGAAACATCAATGTGAGAAGCACCGATCTGTTTGTTGCCTCTTGTATGCCCCCGACTGAGGACCGAACTGGCAACCTTTTTGCTTTGCAGGTTGACTCCCAACCAGCTGAGCCACACCTGTCAGGGGAGGATACACAATTATACATGGAATCATTTAGACCCTCCAGATAGCCATTACTTTAATAACTGAATTTACATATTTTTGGAATAAGTAATGTACTTAAAATTTTTTCAAGATCTTAGACTCTTTTCCTCCATCTACATCTGGTTACTCTGGTGAGTGAGTAATTACGTTTTTAGGAATCTATCCTGAGGAAATAATTAAGAGAGATGTGGAAAGAGATTTATGCAAAAAAAAAATTCATTGCATCATTAATTTAAAAAGTAAACAAGCCATTTTTAAAAACACCTTAATAGCCAAAATTAGGGAAAGGGCTCTAAGTAAATCATTATCCCCTTCCTTGAAATGTACGTAGATGTGCATGAAGAATTTTTTTCCTCTAACCTGTGAACACTGCCAACATTCAGAGAAATTAAAAGAACTATATAGTGAACAGCCCCTTGATTTTGCAATTAACATGTTACCATACTTATTTCATTATGTGTCCATCTTTCTCTCCTTTCCCCCATCCATCCATTTCACAGTGAGGTGCAGACAAGTCCCTTCCCCAGCCCCAGCACTCCATCTTACATCTCATGAACTAGAGTTCTCAAAGAAATTGTAATAGCATGAAAGAATGCTTCTGAGGAGAAAGTTGTGAAGTTTTGTATACCACATGATCCCAAACATTTAAAAATCTATCAAAGAAATCCCTGAAGGAGACACACCAAAGTGTGGTTGTCAGTAGGCAGTGAGTGGTTGTTTTGCTTTCTGTGTGTGACACACTGATTCCCGTGCTGTCCTCACTTTCTGGAGGGCTCACATGCCCTTGTGTGCTGAGTAACACAGAGATGAGGGAGTGATTCCTACAGTTCAGCTCCTGTCTTGGGAAGCTGGTGCCCAGGAATGCTAGCCTCCTGCTCACAAAGCCCCAGGGAAGAAAGGTGAAGTGCCCAGTGGCTCTAAGATAGCTGTCCCCTTTCCCCCCCAACTCCACTCCATCTTCAGGCCTAGCACCCCACCCTCCAAGCCTGTGGCCTTTGAGGATTTTAAGAATGAGCGAGGGAGTGAGATCAACCGCATCTTCAAAGAAAACAAATCCATCTTGAATGAGCGGAGGAAAAGGGCCAGTGAGACCACACAGCGCATCAATGCCATCAAGCAGGAGATTGACGTGACCAAGGCAGCATTAGATTTCCAGAAGTCACTGCGGGAGAAGCAAGGTAAATGTGATGGGAAGGTGGCTGGGGCCTGTGGGATCATCCTGCTAAAATTGCCACATCCTGGGCACTGGAGGACAGAGATGGGAGGGGCCCCTTGGGGGTGTTAGGGTGTAGCCTTCATCCCTGGGTCATCACTTGGCTGTAGTCAGCCCTGGGGAGCCACAGGGTCCTTCCCTGCCAGCCCCCCTCTTCCTGTGGGTCCCCCATTGTTGCTTTATCTCAGATCCAGGTACTAGGCCTTTCATCTACATGTGCTGCTGCCTCCCTAGGGAGGAATAGGCTTTCAGTCTTATAGGGGCTTCCCCATGTAGAGGGTTGGCTGGTGACCCACACAAAGTCCCTGGGTCCTGGTGTGGTCTCCTCACTGCTCACAGTGGTCTGGCTAGGGCGGGAATGCTGGTCAAGACATGAGAACCCAGGAGAGCAAAGAGAATGTAGGTACCAGAGGGCCAAGGGATTCACTCTCACTAGGACCACTCCTCATGCCAAACCCCCAGCACTGGTGCTGGCTTGGCAAAGACTCATCTCCTAAGGCAGGTGGTGTGGGAGCCATTAGGCTCAGAGAGCCAGGACTCACACATGGGGAGGGCACTCACCTGGTGACCCTGACCTGGTGCTCTTGTCCCAATGGCAGACGCTGCCCACACCTGTGCTGTGGGCCAAGAACCCTCAAGCTTGAGTGTGCAGAGGACTCACCTGGAAGGGCTGGTCAAGTGCAGATTCCTAGGCCTTAGCCAGTGGTTCTGGCTCAGTAGATCTGGAGCAGGGCCCAGAACCTGCATTTTAATGAGCGACCATTCCAACTCTGAGGCTGGTGGTCTAGAGGCCACACTCTTACTCACATCCCTGGCTTGTTCCACTTGTCTTTTTCCTGACAGGGCGCACCACAGGTCACTGGGCTTTCCCTTGCTGAATCACAATGACATTCCAGACTGGTCTTTATGAATGATCTCACTGATGACCTGGGACATCTCCAGATGTCACTTGGTTTATTTGTCAGGTCAGGTGGATCATCTGACCCACAGGGGGTTACATTTTATTCATTTACTTCTCAGCAACTTTATTTCCAAGTTCTTGGTGCCACTGTGCTCATACCCTACTGACCAACTGTGACATACTGTTCCAGAGGGCACAGACCTTCATGGGTCTGGGAAACAGGGGAAGGTGGGTGATGGTGGCACCAGACAAGCCCCCACCCAGAACATCCAGGGTGAAGTTCTTAAAGGACCAGAAAACACTTCTTTGTCCCTTGTGCCCACATCTTCTTTGAATATGCCACCCCTTATTACATATTTACTTGTTTTAAATAATGTATATGAGTGGTATATAAATGTATATGAATGCTGACATAGCTTTCATTCCTAAACATACCTGAAAATGGATATTTAAAATTTTTTTACTTATTATTGGGACAATGCTTTAATCAACTGAGCCACCCGGCCAGGGCTGAAAATGGATATTTTTAAAGGATGAGATGAAGAAGAAATAATATTTTATTTATTTTTAAAAGATTTTATTTATTTATTTTTAGAGAGGGTAAGGGAGGGAGAGATAGAGGCAACCACTCATTGATGGCAACCATCAATGTGTGGTTGCCTCATGAGCACCACCCCACTGGGGACCTGGCCCGCAACCCAGGCATGTGCCCTGACCAGGTAGAGAACCAGTGACACTTTGGTTTGCAGTGTGGTACTCAATCCATTGAGCCATACCAGCCAGGGCTGAAGAAGAAATAATATTTTAAAATACTTAAAATTTCATCTGTCAGCATCGAAAAACATTTTTGCTCTTTTCCCTCCAAAGTAGTTATTTTCCCAATGGTTGTTTTTTCTTTTCTTTTCTTTTCTTTTTTAATTTAATTTTATTTATTTTTAGAGAGAGGGGAAAGGAAGGAAAGAAACATCACTGTGCAAGAGAAACATCAATTTGTTGCCTCTTGCACGCCCCCAACTGGGGACCCAGCTGGCAACCCAGGCCTGTGCCCTAACTGGGAATTGAACCGGTGACCTTTTAGTATGCAGGCTGGCACTTAATCCACTGAACCACACCAGCCAGGGCTCCCATGGGTTGTTAAAATATCAAATAAAATACCTTTATCTTGAAAGAACAGATCAAGTAAACTCATTTTAAAAACTACCTGCTGGGCACCTTGATTGGCAGCTACTTATCATCCCAGAAAGATCAGGAATTTAGAACATTAATAATTAGTCTTTTGTGAAAGCAAAATGAAAAATCATCTTAAGTTAAAATCTTTTAAGTTTTTTCCTTGACGATACCCAGAGAACCTGGGGTAGTAACAGTATTCAGAGACACCCCCATCTCACAGAGCCTATAAAGGATTTGTGTCTATCAAAGTGACCTGATCAGGGTCATCCCACAGCACACAGTCACTCTGCATGGCAGGCAAGGGACCTGGTGAGGTGACTCTGGACTACTGCCCCGCTCCAGGTACCTTGAACAGGGACCTTCGCCTCTCCATTAATAGTGTCAGTGACACTTAACATGTCCTGCTTTTCCGTAGCAAACTTCATTCAAAGTGCTAGTATTTTCCTCCAACGTCTGGGGACTGCCTCACACACCCCAGCCACACACGCCAGACTCACTTTCCAGGGGTCCTGGGGTGGAAGTCCCACACCCTGGGTGGTTGACATGACACGTTTGCTGAGCTTTCAAGGTGCTATGGGCAGTGGATAGCTGGGTGAGTGGCTGCACAGACCATGTTATTTTGTCTTAACCCAACAATCCTAATTGAAGTGACCTTAAAAAAGACCCATACGAAGAGGCCGTGAGTGGAGCATATGACTAATAGTGCAATTGACTCCTGTCCTGGAGCCTCTGACAGCTACTCAGTATGATTCAGACATCTAATTGTCTCTAACAAGAAGGTAGCTGATGAACATTCAAGTCATCAAGAAGACAGTTTGGCCCTGGCTGGGTAATTCAGTTGGTTACAGCATCATCCCCACACACCAAGGTTGCAGGTTCAATCCTAGTCAGGGTACATAGAAGAATCAACCAAGGAATGCATAAATAAGTGGAACAAAACTGATGTTTCTCTCTCTCTCAAATCAATAAATTTAAAAAAAGACAATTTGAAATGTGGGTTTACATGTACTGTTAATAATAAGGAACCTGCCCTGACTGGTGTGACTCGGTGGATTGAGCGCCGACCTGTGAACCCAAGGGTTGCCAGTTCGATTCCCTGTCAGAACACATGCGTGGGTTGTGGGGCTCATGAGAAGCAACTACACATCCATGTTTCCGTCCCTCTCTTTCTCCCTCCTTTACACTCTAAAAATAAATTAAAATCTTAAAAAAAAATAATAGTAAGGAACCTTGCCCAAGTGCCTTGTGGAGCTAGCCAGTGATGGCAGTTCATGTACATAATTTACAAAAACGGTAAACATCCGTATAATAGAAGTGCCTACGGAATATATTTGACCGATGGGGTTTAAGATCAAAATAAGTGTGAAGCATGGGCCATCTCTATCCTTTCCCTGCCCACCCCTCCTCTTTGTCCTAGGAATGCCAAGGTGGCCCTCTGATCTGAGCTCCCTCTCCCCGTGAGACATGTCCTGGTAGCCTGGCCTCCCTCGGCTTTGCCCACCCCATGCGGTGCCCTAGCCTTTCCTCTTTTCTCCTGTGTTGTGCGTTGCCAGCACTCTCCTCTCTTTCTGGATGCCTTCCTCCCCTCACCGCAGGTGGGCACTTCATTCCCCGATCTCCATCCTCCTGCAGGTGAGTATGAAAACAAGGGGCTGATTATCATCGATGAGGAGGAATTCCTGCTGATCCTGAAGCTCAAAGACCTCAAGAAGCAGTACCGCTCCGAGTATCAAGACCTGCGTGACCTCAGGGCTGAGATCCAGTACTGCGAGCACCTGGTGGATCAGTGTCGCCACCGCCTGCTCACAGGTGCACCATTTGGGAAGGTTGGCTGACCATCGGAGGTTCCGGGTTGCGCAGGGCAGGGCCACCTCATGGGGTCTAGAAGCAGCTTCAAAGTTTCTCTCTGGCAGGGGCAGGGGCAGGGGCAGGGGCAGGGGCTGTGCAGGAGCTTCAGATGTTTGTTTCTAGGACTTTGCGGGCAGGAGACAGAGATGGGAAAGGGTGAGACCCTAGAGCAGAAAGTGACAGAAAGTGAACCTGTGACAAGCACACAGAGCCTTTACCTGCTTCCTCAGGGACTCCCCCACACCTCACAGTGCTGTCTCCCCTCCTTGCAGAATTTGATATCTGGTACAACGAGTCTTTCTTCATCCCCGAGGACATGCAGGTGGCACTGAAACCGGGTAGCAGCATCCGGCCAGGCATGGTGCCTGCCAGCAGGATTGCGTCTCTGGTGAGTGCCACAAGGTCAGGGTGGGGATGATGGGTGAGCAGGGGGCAGTGGGCAGTGCCCCTTGTCCTCTGTTCTCTCCCACAAACATGGCAAACATGGGTTGTTCCTAGCCTCTCCCATGGCTGCCCAGGCAGGTGGGAAGCTACAGGTCTCTACCTAGTTATCAATGATGGGGTCACAGATAACACCACTTATGGTTGCCACCCTTTTGGGTGGCTCATCCTGTCCAGCTGCCAGTTATAGGGTGTCTGTGATGACGCTGGCAAACATGGGCCTGAGAGATTGTGAGCTACCACGGGTGGGGATTTGCAAACCCAGCGAGAGGTGGTCCTTGATGCCCACCACAGGCCTTGTCAGGGTGAATCCTCAACAATGCCAGGTGTAAGGGACTATCCTGAGTTGGGCCTTCCCTAGGGAGAAGATGACCAGGACAAGTTCAGCCAGCTGCAGCAGATGATGCTGCCTGATGGCCCTGATTCCATCTCCTTCTACAATGCCAAAGTCAAGACAGAACAAAAGGTAACTCGGGAAGTTCACATCTCCAGGAAGGAGGTCCTAAGGGACTTCATTCCTAGGATACCAGGACCACACTCCTCACTTTAGAAAGGCAGAGGAGGAATGCACCAGCTCAGGGAGATCCAGTCACCTAGAGTCAGTGGGTATCTGCTGCCAGCCCCAGAGTCCAGGGGCTGGGCTGAGCCCATTAGGCTCCCACAGACCGTGCCAGGCCCGGACATGGCGGATGAGTGCTCAGGTGGCCCATGTGATTCATCCCTTTGTCCAGTTTATCCACGCTGTAGAGGCTACCCACCCATTAGTCACTTAGTCGCCATCCCAGTTATCACATCAACTGCCATGGTATTGCAGTGCTCATGTGCACATCACCCATATTTTACATAACAATGGCTCCAAAGAATTAGAGTTGTGGTGTTAGCAATATGGATATGCCAAAGAAAAGCCGTGAAGTGTGTGTGTGTGTGTGTAAAATCTTCAGTTTCAGGCATCTACTGGGGGTCTTAAAATGTATCACCTGCAAATAAAGGGGGGCTATGGTACCATCACATCATTTGATGGGACAGTTTTCTATTTACAAGATGAAAAGAGTTATGGGGATGGACGGTGGCGATGGTTGCACAACACTATGAGTGTATTTCATACCACTGAACTGCATACTTAAAGATTGTTAAGATGGTGTATTTTACTACAATAAAAAATTGTGGGGGGTGGAGAGAATTCCAGTTAATGTGAGTGCTTTGGCTTCAGTTCCTCAACTTTGTGGGCAATCTAGGGTTCATCTACATATTCCAGATTGGTTTCAGCATCTACTTGCTCACCGCCCACTGTTTTTGTTTCAGCTCACTTTCCCACCCACTTTCTGGGAGCCTAGCAGTGCATTAAAAGGGTAGGATTCGTGAACATCCAGTGGATTTGCAGAGGAAGGGCCCTTCAGAGTACATGGACCCCCACCTCTTTTCTTTTTGAACTTAATTCTTGTCAGAAACTTCCACGTGGGCCCTTGAAACATGCATGTCTCCTTTGAAACATGCCTGACACACCATTTAAAAAGTTGTACATACTTTCTTTAGGATTAAAAATGGAATTTTATTTTTCACAATGGGGCTAGTCAGAAGGAATCCTTTTCCCCAAACCGATATTTGCAGGAAGAATGAGGGGGTGGATGTTAAGTGGCATGGCCTCTGAGTCCTTGTTAAGTCTGCACCTCCTGATCAATTTCTGTTTTCTCCCCTTTTCTGTGTCCAGCACAATTACTTGAAAACCATGATGGGCCTCCAGCAGGCACTTAGGAAATAGGGACTCATCGCCAGTGCCTTGAAGGACAAGAACCCTAGCAACTCCTGCCTGCTCTGGTGGAGCTGCCGAACCACCTGCCCCGAGTTCCAACCAGTCTGCTCCAAGGCTGGGGCCCCGCTCAGAGAAGACACAATGGCCTGCCTGCCAGGAGGAACATCCTTCCCAGGGCACCCTTGTTTATCTTCACAGAACACTTTTGGTTTGAATTCACTGTCTTATATGCAGGGACAAGATAAAATAACTTTGTAGTCGGGACTTTACGTGCTTGTCCAAGTACTTACTTTATTCTGTCTGGGAGGATGTCTTTTCTATGTACAGGTGAGGTCAAAATGGAATCTTCAGTAAGAAGTGGAAACATAGCTCAGCCATGCTCCTCTCAGCAAGCCTTCAGCCCGCTGGTCAGCGTCTTCCCTTTCCTGCATGGACATCCTGGGGGCGAGTGGGGTCTCAGGAGCCCTGGTTCTCACAGCTCCCTCAGACTAGGTTTTGAGAGCATCCTCTGGGTACTCCTGAGCCAGTGAAGGCAGGAGACCCTCCTTCACCATCAGTCAGATAGGACTGGGTCTAGGAAAAATGGCTGAAAGGCAGATTTTTATCTCAAAACAAGAGGAGCCTTAAAATGAGAGTAGTCCTACCGTGAAGTTAGCAGCAAGAGCCCCACATTGGGAGATTGTCTGGCAAGGAGCATGCAGAACCTGTACCAGATGAAAGTTTGAACTATATGGCATCTGTCCAGTCAAAGACCCTATGATTCTGTTCTTCAAGCCAGCTATGAGCAGGTGGATGGAAGTTTTGTTGAAAAGATGAAGCAGAGAGGCTTTCCTTGAGGTCTCTTCCCTCTCTCCTGTCTAGCTCTTTTTTCTCTCTTAAAACATTTTTTGTCAATTACATTTTACAGTCAATATTATTTTTAAAAAGATTTTACTCATTTATTTTTGGAGGGGAAGGGAGGGATAAAGAGAGGCAGACAAACACTGATTGGTTACCTTTCATATGCACCCTGACCAGGACTGAACCGGCAACCCAGGCATGTGCTCTCACAGGGAATTGAACCTGCAACCCTTCATTCTGTGGGATGATGCCCAACCACCTGAGCCACATTGGTCAGGGCAATATTATTTTGTATTAGTTTCAGGTGTACCAGCCTCTTTCTCTTCAGTTGACTGATAATGGTCTTTTTTTTTTTTTTTTGAATGCTCTTTTTTCCTCTTTTTAAAAAAACTAAATTTTATTTTATTTTATCTTTAGATGGGAAGGGAAGGAGAGAGGGAGAGAAATATCAACGTGTGGTTGCCTCTTGTGCATCTCCTGCTGGGAACTGGCCTGCAACCCAGGCATGTGCCTTGACTGGGAATGAACTGTGATACTTTGGTTCACCTGATAATGGTCTTGAAATAACTTTGAGAGACTCCTACTATGCCAAGGCTTCCCCTAGTGATACACACGTCGCTGACCAACACTAATGGTGTGCACACAGCCCTGTTGCTCAGTTCTTATGTTTCTTTTGATTGTAGCTGAAGAGGCAGGTCTGCCCACTCCCCCCAGCTATTTGAGGCCTTGGGCAGAGTTCTGATTCTTGCCCTTCCTGACTGCTCAGGCCCTTACCAGGCCTTGTTTGGGGTTCCCAGGTCTTTGAGCATCTCAGGAAACAGGATTTGTCACCTTGTTGGGGCCACAGGAAGCAGCCATTTGTGGCTTTACTAATATCTCTTCCCTTCATTCCCTGACCCTGGATGGAATGACACCTGGCATGCTGGACATCCCTCCATAGAATTCCTGGACAGCCAGTCCTGAGGCCTGCTGGCAGTGGCTATTGGTCACATTTGACTCTAGCTCATTTGTCACCACATAAACCTCTTTGGTCAGTTTTGGCACAAACTGAAACAAGTAATCACCTGTGTGGACATTGCCACAGGAACAAGCCAGAATGGTGCTCAGGAGGTCATGCTCTACATAAACTCTTTGCAGGAGCAGATGCTTCCAACATTACAGGGAGCTAGGGGGCACCTTGTCCGCTCAAATGGGCCAGTTGTTGGAGATGCTGGTTAAAGCATAACACTCTTTTAAATGCAAAGCGAACTTTGCAGGAAAGAAAGAACTGTCGGCAGCTGGAGAGCTGAGAACTAGCCTGGCCTGCATATGAACCAGCTGTGGCAGCTAGGGGTGGGAAGAAGGTGTGTGAGTGGAGTGTTGCTCTTAAGTGCAGAGGTGCGCATACGTACAAGAAATCTTAAGACTTTGACCCACACCCCAGAGGAAGCTGGAAATGGGATTGCCTGCGTGCATAAAGCTGGCACCCTGAAACCTCCATCCTTGATAAAGAGATGAATTAGAAAATTTCCCCACTGGCATGGACAAGTAACAAGATTTTCCCCAGGGATGAAGGAGCACAGATCCTGTGAGAATTTGTAACCATGCACAGGTTTGTGATTCAAATTTACACTGTCTGGTTTTTAAAAAATCAGATTTTAGAGGGAGGGAGGAAGACAGAGAAAAAGAGAGAGAAGTCAATTTGTTGTTCCACATATTTAGGCACTCATTGGTTGATTCTTGTACGTGCCCCAACCAGGAATCAAACCTACAAAGTAGGTACGTACCTTGACCAGGAATTGAACCTGCGACCTTTTGGTATATGGAACAATGCTCCAACCTGCTCCAAATGAGCCGGCTGGCCAGGGCTGGAGACAGTGTTTTAAGTGGACAAATTCCCCAGGGGAGTGTGACTGGCATCACAAGAGGCTCTGAAAACTCAGTCAAGGAATAATCAGAGAAACTAGGGACATTCAATCTGAAAAGTAAAATATAAAGGGGGCGGGCATAGTTTCTGTCATTTTGGGAAGAAAAAATGGGACAAGTGTTTTCTGCCCTGTAATGGATGGTCTTGATGCAAACTGGCGTCGGGATCCCCGGAGGATGCAAGCATTGCCTGGGCAGCCCCATCAAGGTCCAAGTGAGAGAAACCCTCAAACCCGGAAGAAAGGTCTTGGAGGCCTCTATGTTCCTTTTAAATCTAAATCCTGTGATTCTATAAAAGCAGTTGTGGGAGTCATTTAACATATCAGTTGAAAATTACATCTCATATATAGATATTCACACATTATTTTTTCCTTCATATGAATTGCTTTTTGCCCTGGCTGGTGTGGCTCAGTGGATTGAGCTCTGGTCTGTGAACCGAAAAGTCATCGATTCAATTCCCAGTCAGGGCACATGCCTGGGGTGCGGGGTCATGTCCCAGGTTGGGGGTATGAAAGGCAACTGAACGATGTTTCTCTCCCACTCTCTCTAAAAATAAAATCTTAAAAAAAAAAAAAAAGAATTGCTTTTATTAGCAAAAATATTTAATTTAGAAAGATACATGTATTAAGAAAAATGACCTATGAGCAGATGACACTTCTACCAGCTCTGGTCTCCAACCATAAAAGGAGAGGCACCTCACTGTCAGAAATGTATCCCTTAAGGCTGGAAGGAAATGGAGTCTTGCATGTGGGGAAGGGGGCTCACCTCAAGAGCCAGCCGTGATTTGTGATTCAATAACTAACTGGCTGTAAGAAACCAATTCTTGAACCTTGTTACAATTCCCTTGATGGGTAATCTGCTCTGTTCAGAAAATAAGCTGTAAAGAGCACTAGGAAGCTGAGGTTGAATTGTGTGGAACAGACAATACTCTGTTCTTAAATTTGGGAATGATGGCAAGGGCAGAAATGGCAAGGGTGGAAGAAACCCTCTTTGCCATAGGGCTGTGTCCTTGCCTTCCCTTGTAGAAGCTGAGAGGGGCTGAAGCAGGGTCCTGTAAGGCTCCCGAAAAAGCCAAGAGCATAGAGAATTTGGCCATTGTATGTCGCTGACTACATGAAAAATGAATACAGGATGTGAGAACCCCACACAAGTGCAAGTGCCACCATTCAGAGTCATGACCTTGGGTGCCCTTCTCTGAGACTCAATCTCTGCATGTGTAGGATGGGGCAGAAGCTGTGATTGCCTACACCATGACAGGATGCTAAAAAGGTCACACAACATAACATCTATGAAAACTCTGCAATGTCTAAAGGCTTCTGTGAGTATCCATTATTATTCCTGTTCCCTCAGGATGGCAGAAAAATCATATTAGGTAAGAATCTCTTCTGTTTGAGTTAGAGCCAGGGAAAAGAAAGAATTTGAGAGTTTTGACACCAGTCAAGCATTGAAAGTTCCAGAGCTGCTCTTCTGGCATGTGAAGAGAAAAACAGTAATTTGAAAAAAATAACAAAAATATTTTAAATTCTTTTATTGAGGTTATTTTTACTAGTACATTTTACTTAGAAAATACTTGAATCTTTGAAATTTTGTTTGTACCAAACATACCTGATTAGAGCTTTTGTTAATGTGAATTTTATTTTGTGGTCTTTATCTCTATTAAAGTCAGTTTTCAAATTACATTTTCCTATCTTAATGTTGTGACGAAGATTTGGTTCTTTTGTCAATTTTTGGTTGGTAACAGTTAGCCATTTGTTGTTGCAGCCATCAACAGTTTTATTTTATGTCAGTTATTTATCAGTTCTACTTTTTCCTAGGTCAGACTTTAGAATTCAGTTTTGCTTTGGAGATTGGTATCAATGTCTGAAATTCCAAACTCAGCCCTCTTCTATCCTTCCAACTACTTTATATGTCAGGTATTTGCAGAAAAAAGATATCCATCAAGTGGGGTGTGCCCACAGTGTGGGGAAAAACTGAATGACTTTGAATGAGCCAAAAGATTACTGAGTATATTTGGGAACAAGGTGCTGTCTAGCTGACTGACCCTTCCTGGTAATGGCATTCTGAACTTTCATTGTCTTTGGTCTATTTTACTGCCCTGTAGATTATAGATAATGATAGAAATGCAAATTAATTGTCTATAGACATGCAAATTATGTTCCCCCCTAACAATCCCCTCTGAATGAAAAGTCAGTTTTATACCTATTTGTAAATTAATTTCAGCATTCCTGATATATATCAGTTCAAATTCCATTGAATTGGTTGCCCTCACTAATGCCCTCATTAATTGAGTTAAATACAATCTTTGACACATTAATTTTATGGCTGTATGTCTGTCATGATTATAATTTCTTTGAAAAAAATCTTTAACAGATAAATGGACATTCTTCTTCAGCGCTGGAGAATCAACCAACTCATGTTTTCTGGAGAATTAGGCAATGTATCTCCAGAGCCTTAAAAAGATATATATTGATTTATACTTTATATATTAGCACACACTTTTTGGATAAAAATGTGGCAATACCTTTTAAAATTGTGTATATAAGAAGTAGACCATAAACATGTTTTGTTCAAATGCAAATTTTAATTGCTATTCTTTTATTTTAAATTATATACATACCTCGTTTTATTGCACCTTGCTTTATTGTGCTTTGCAGATACACTGTGTTTTTTTACAAATTGAAGGTTTGTGGCAACTGTGCACCAAGCAAGTCCATTGGCGCCATTTTCCAGCAGCATTTGCTCACTTCGTGTCTCTGTGTTACACGAAGTATATCTGTGAAATATTTATAATATTTCAATCTTTTTCATTATTATTGGATCTGTCATGGCGATCTGTGATCAGTGATCTTTGATGTTACTATCGTAATTGTTTTGGGGGACCATGAACCATGCTCACATAAGACAACGAACTTAATTGATAAATGTGTGTGTGGTCTGATTGTTCCACGAACTTGCTGTTTCCCTGTCTCTCTACCTCTACTCAGTCCTCCCTATTCCCTGAGACAATAATATTTAAATTGCCAATTTATAACCCTGCAGTGGCCTCTAAGTGTTCAAGTGAAAAGAAGAATCACGTGTCTCACAATTCAAATCAAAAGCCGAAATGATTAAGCTTAGTGAGGAAGATGTCAAAAGCCCAGACAGGCCAAAAGGCAGGCAGTCCTCTTGCACCAAACAGCCACACTGTGAACACAACGGAAGAGTTCCTGAAGGGAATTCAGAGTGCTACTCCAGTGAACAGACAGATGATAAGGAAGTGTAACAGCCTGACTGCTGATGTGAGGAAAGTTTCAGTGGTCTGGTACAACATTCCCTTAACAAAGCCTAATCCAGAGCAAGGCTCTAACTCTTCCATGCGATGAGGGCTGACAGAGGAGGAACCTGCAGAAGTTTGAAGCTAGCAGAGGTTGGTTCATGAGGTTTATGGAAAGAAGCCATCTTTATAATATAAAAATGCAAAGTGAAGCAAGTGCTGATGTAATAGAAGCTGCAGCAAGTTATTCAGAAGATCAAACTAAGATAATTAATGAAGGCGGCTACACTAAACAAATTTTCACTGTAGATGAAACAGCCTTATATTGGAAGATGATGTCTAGAATTTTCATAGGGAGGAGAAGTCAATGCCTGGATTCAAAGCTTCAAAGAACAGGCTGACTCTCTTGTTAGGAGCTAATGTAGCTGGTGACTTTAAGTTGAAGCCAATGTTCATCTGCCATTCCAAAAATCCCAGGGTCCTTAAGAATTATGATGAATCTGCTCTGTCTGTGCTCTATAAATGGAACAACATAGGCTGGATAAAATCACATCTGTTTGCAACATGGTTTAGTGAATATTTTAAGCCCACTGTTGAGATGTACTCATCAGGAAAAAAAGGATTCCCTTTAAAATACAGTCATGCACTGCATAATAACATTTCAGTCAATGATAGACCATATACACAGTGGTCCCATAAAATTATAAATGAGTGCCCTACCCAGGTAGCTCAGTTGGTTTGAATGTCATCCGAATACATCAAGATTGTAGGTTCGATCCCTGGTCAGGACACATACAAGAATCAAATAAGTGGAGCAACAATTTGATGTTTCTCTCTCTCTCTAGAATCAATAAATTAAAAAAAAGAAACCCCACAACAATCTGTACTATAATAGTAGATTTATCCACTTTCCTTCTAGTTCTGTTAAATTTTGCTTTTTATATTTTAAGGATATGTAATTAGGTGCATTTATGTTTAGAATTCCGAAGTCCTAGGTTCCTCAACTTTTAATCATCATTTAGTAACCTTCATTTATTTTTAGTTCGTCTGATGTTAACATAGTTCTACCAGCTTTCTACTGTTATATAAACACATCTTTTCCCATCCTTTTATAATTTTCTGTGTTCCTGGTCTTTTTAAAATTTATTTATTTATTTTTAAAGATTTTATTTATTTATTTTTAGAGAGAGGGAAGGAGAAAAACATCAATGTGTGGTTGCCTCTCACGTGGCCCCCACCGGGGGACCTGGCCCACAACCCAGGCATGTGCCCTGACTGGGAATCGAATTGGCAACCCTTTGGTTTTCAGCCCACACTCAATCCACTGAGCTACACCAGCCAGGGCTAAAATTTATTTTTGTTTATTGCTTTTGGAGAGTGAGAGAAAGGTAGAGAAAAAAGGGAGAGAAACATCAATTTATTATTTCACTTATGCATTCATTAGCTCTTTCTTGTATGTGCCCTGACCAGAGATCAAACTTGTAACTTTGGCAAATTGGGACGACGCTCCAAACAACTTAGCTACCCAGCCAGGGCTTTCTTTGTTTTAGGAATGTATCAAAAATAGCATATGGTTGGATTTTATTTATTTTTATTTTTAAAGATTTTATTTATTTATTTTTAGAGAGGCGAAGGGAGGAAGAAAGAGAGGGAGAGAAACATTAATGTGCGGTCACCCCTTGCGCGCCCCCTACTGGGGACCTGGCCCACAACCCAGGCATGTGCCTTGACTGGGAATGGAACCAGTAACCCTTTGGTTCACAGGCTGGCACTCAATCCACTGAGCCACACCAGCCAGGGCTGGATTTTATTTTGTCCACTACATTCTTCTTTTAAAAACCAGAAAGTTTATTCCATTTGCATTTACTATAATTACTGAAATATCTGCATTAATTTTTTTACTGTATTTGTGTAATTTCTATGTTTCACTATTTCTTTCTTTTTTCTATCTTTATGTCTTGCTTTTTTTGTTTTTAAATTCTATTTCTCCCTCTACTAATTTGGAAATTATCTGATGTTTTAGTAGCTACCTGAGATATTTTAACTTGTACACTTAAAAGACTAAAGCTTAACTAATATTTTCACCCTCTTCCCAAGGAATACAAGGGCCTTGGAAAACTTTGGCTCCAGTCCCATCACCCCGACCATCCTACTTTCAAATGACCTTGTTGTCCAGGATATCAGTTCAATCTTGCTTTATTAACCACATAAATTATATATTATTATTACTTTTTATGGTAAATATTTTTATATTTTAACCACTTATGTACCAATTTCTTTGCTCCTCATTCCTTCCTGTATCAGGGATTATTTTCTGTTGATGTAAACTCCAGATTTCTCTAAAAATATCTTGAATCAACCATGGTTCATGAGGCTCAGTGGACTGAGTGTGGGCCAGTGGACTGAAAGGTCGAAGGTTGAATTCCATCAGGGTGCCTGCCTGGATTCCAGACTTGGTCCTCAGTTGGGGGTGTGCAAGAGGCAACCAATCTATGTTTCCTTCCCTCTTTCTCCTTCCCTTACCCTCTCTAAAAATAAATAAATAAATAAATAAATAAATAAAATCTTAAAAAAAATTATGGTACCTTTCTTTTGTATACTGATTAAACCTAAAATAACTTTCCATTTTGTTGAGTCTCACATATCTACATAAATTTATAAGGGAATGGGCCCGACTTTGACAAGTAAGGGTCCATGTGGGTAGAAATCGGTTCTCTACGCTGCCTTGCTCACAGTGCCCACGGTGGCCTTGTTGGCACTGTCAACCTTGCTTTCCCCCTGCCCCCTTGGCAAAGGAACTCTAAGGAGTCCTAGGTCTGTAGCTTGCTTACCTCTCTCAAGTTGGCAATGCTTGAGGAGCACAGCCAACACTTTGACAATCCTCTTTTGCGGGGAGGATTTGATGAGGAAAGAGTGGGATGAGAAGCGGCAAGAGTGAGTGAGTAGGGGTGGCTTCCCCTCACTCACTTTTAGCTGCAGGTTCAAGAGAAAACAACCTTTTCTCTCTCTCTTAGAGACTTAGCCAGGTTCCCAATTGAGGCAACAGAATTTTGGCCTGCGCCCATTGAAAAGGGCACCTTAGAGGGCCTCAGTCTCATTTTAATGCTTCTGTGTTGTGTCAGTCCTAAGAACTGTCTCTTAACCTATTACCTCAAAACTTTTGTTTACAAATAGTAGTTTTGGAGAATGTGGTCAGGGAATCAACTGGTGCTCCCAACACAACTACATTTTTTAACTCATTCTTTTACCAAGTACCTGGAGCCTAACTGTGGGCAATGTCCAACCTTCGGCCCTCTGTCTCCCTTAAGGCAAGAGATGCCCAAATCAATTTGTTTCACTCAATACTGGCTACCCTGTGGTCCCCTGGGATGGGAGTGGTCAGGGCTAATGGGAGGCAATAACGACAGGAGCAATTATGGTTTTTAATACTCTAGGAAGGGGGTGCCTCTTAGGTTTCACTTTGACTTGACATTTTCAAACACATGTGGAGGAAAAAGGGGTTGTATAGAAAGTAACCTCACAAGGTGATCCAATCATAAATTCGTAACTGGGCAGGGCATGGTGGGTAGTCACTCCACAGGCATGTAGCTTATCAGTAAAACATTTATCTGGGCCCTAAGCAAGGTATGTTCATTGTTTCTGTGAGTCTAGGTTAACACATCTTTTAAATACTCATAATCTTGTTAACTGTCCTGTAATCTACTCCCCACCTTGCTTCCTCCCACTCTCCTGTAACCTTCCTTGCATTCCCTCTTTAATTTCAAATGCATTAAAAAAATAGCTACGACTTCCAGCAAAGATGGAGGCGTACGTGGATACGCTGTGTCTCCTCTCACAACCAAGATTAAGGACAACAAAAATATAGAACCAAAAAAAGAAAACCCAACCAGGACAGAGAGAGAACTGAATTGTGCAGGAGTCCGACAACAACGATTCACCCAGACTGGTAAGAGGGGCGGAGTCAGCGGCCTGCGGAATCCACGGCGGGCAGAGTCCAATTGTAGGGGGATAAGCCAGTGGTGGTCCCAGGCACGCAGTCACTGCAGGTGCACAGGCTGCAGCGGTGTTGCTGAACTGGGGAGGTCAGGCAGGGCGCCCAAGGCAGTGGACCATGGACATACATTCATGCACAGATAAACCAGGCGAAAACGGGCAGCAAGACAGACTGCACAACACAGGGCCCCAGTGCCAGGAAGTGAAGCCTAAAAGCACCCATTGAAAATACTTGCAGGGGCTGAGGTGCTGGGATGGAGTCCCAGCCTCATAGGAGAGTTCACTGGGGAGACCCACGGGGTCCTGGAGCGTGCATAGGCCCACCCACCCGGGAATCAGCACCAGAAGGACCCAATTTGATAAGGGAAAGAAGCTGAAGGGACCGGAATCCGGAAAGAGCTCAGAGCAAGCACCATTGTTGCCTCTCGGACCCCGCCCCCACATCCAGCATCACAACCCAGCAACGGGGCTGCCCTGCCCTGGTGAACGCCTAAGGCTCTGCCCCTTACTAGTAACAGCTGCGACCAGACAAAAACAAAAAATAAACAAAACCAAGGATGGCTCAAAAGAAAGAACAGACAGGGCCCCAGAGCTAATTCATCTGAGCAACCAGGAGGTGGTCAACCTATCAGATGCAGAGCTCATAGCACTGGTAGCTAACCTATCAGATGCACAGTTCAAAGCTCTGGTGACTAGGAAGCTCACAGAATTGGTTGATTTTGTTTGCAAATTAGAGGAACAAATGGAGGCTACAATAAGTGAAATAAAAAAAAAAAAACACACACACGCAGGGAACCAATAGTGATGGGAAGTAAACTGGGACTCAAACCAATGGAGTGGACCAGAAGGAAGGAAGAAACCACCAAACAGAAAAGAAGGAAGAAACAAGAATTCAAAAAAATGAGAAGAGGCTTAAGAACCTCCAGGACATCTTTAAATGTCCCAAAATCCGAATTATAGGGGTACCAGAAGGGGAAGAGGAAGAGCAACAAGTGGAAAACTTATCTGAACAAATAATAAAGGAGAACTTCCACAATCTGGCAAAGGAAATAGACTTCCAGGAAGTCCAGGAAGCTCAGAGAGTCCCAAAGAAGGTGGACCCAAGGAGAAACACACCAAGGCACATCGTAATTACATTAGCCAAGATTAAAATGAAGGAGAGAATTCTAGAAACAGCAAGGGATAAAGGCAGAGTCACCTCCAAAGGGGTTCCCATCAGACTGTCAGCTGATTTCTCAAAAGAGACCTTCCAGACAAGAAGGGGCTGGAAAGAGGTATTCCAAGTCATGAAAGTCAAGGACCTACATCCAAGATTGCTCTATCCAGCAAAGCTGTCATTTAGAATGGAAGCGAAGATAAAATGCTTCTCAGATAAGGTCAAGTTCAAGGAGTTCATCATCATCCAGCCCTTACTACATGAAATGTTAAAGGGAGTTATCTAAGAAAAAGAAGATAAAAAATATGACAGTAAAAAGACAGCAAACTCACAGATATGAACAACCACACCTAAAACAAAAGCAAACTAACAAACACGTAGAACAGGAGCAGAAACACAGAAATGGAGATCACGTGGAGGGTTTGCAACAGGGGAGTGGGAGGAGGAGAGAGGGAGAAAAAGTACAGAGAATAAGTAGCATAGATGGTGGGTAGAAAATAGACAGGGGGAGGGCTAGAATAGTGTGGGAAATGTAGAAGCTAAAGAACTTACGACACATGGACATGAACTAAAGGGGGGGAGTGTAGGTGGGAGGGTGTGTGCAGGGTGGAGGGGAATGATGGGGGAGAAATGGGACAACTGTAATAGCATAATCAATAAAATATAATTAAAAAAATAGCTACAAAATTGTTATTCTCTGGAGCATGGGAGATCTTATTTCCTGGCAATAGCCAGTTTGGCTCAAATAATCTCATAAAAAATTCTCTACAGGTTTGAATGTTCTTACATTGACATACTTTTGCAGAAGGCTATATATAAGAAAGTAGGAGATTGCCAGTATCTAATAATAATTACAGGCTGAAGACCAAATTATTCCACAGCTTTGATGGAGAGAACAGGCCCAAGTATGTATTCTGAGGATTCATTCTCTCCTATTTTAAAATGTGTGTACGAAGAGTCCTTAGCACAGTAATAGATGAGGGCTTTAGTAGTACTCAATCTTCCAGCAATCTTGCTTGTAAAAAATTGGTTCATTTACTTATGTTTGTGCCTTAGTATTTTCTACTAACCCCTGTGGTTATACGCTTACTGCACTGGGTTCTATAACCAGACTAATGCTATCTTCAGACCAGGTATTATAGAGCCCGGCTGCACCACCTCCTGCAAGTGAACTGTTTCCTTTGTAAGAGAATAAGAAACTGCTCTGGCTGATGTGGCTCATTAGATTGAGCGCCAGCCTGTGAACCAAAGAGTCAATGGTTTGATTCGCAGTCTAGGGCACATGCCTGGGTGGGGCCAGGTCTCCAGTAGGGAGTGCATGAGAGGCAACCGCACAAGGTATCTCTCCCTCTCTTTCTCCCTCCCTTCCCATCTCTAAAATAGATTTTATTTATCTTAAAAAAAAAAAAAGAGATGCATTAAAAAAAACAGGAAATCTGTACTTGACTGCTTTTTCACACTGACATCAATTTGGAAACGAATCAACCTCATACTTATATGGTTTCAGCCACTTCCACCTAAAATTAAAATAGCCTTTTACTATTCTGTCCAGTATCAAGTGGCTCCCAAAAGCCTATGTGGCATCTAAGACACAGGGCCCAAGCCAAAGCCTCAAAGATGACACTTACTGGACACTTTCTCAATCACAGGCATTGCACAAACATGTTTATTTTAGTTTAATAATCACAATATTTTCTGTGCTGTGGGTAATAACAATATTTTACAGATGAGGCACTGGGAGCATGAAAAGTGACCATGTCCAATGTCACATAGCTAGAAAGTGGCAGCGCTGGGGCCCAAGGCTAGGTAGTGCTAGCTTTTAACTACTGCACTACATCTGAATAAGTGCCAACATTTATTGAAGCTTCCAGGCTTTAAATATATTATCCCACTGAATACCATGAACAGTGTGAGAGGACTAGCCACATTAATACTCTCATCTCGCAATGAGAAAAAGCACAGAGAAATTAGGTAACATTTATGGTCTGTAGAAAAGTGGCCATGGGAGGCCCATCTAGGGTGCCGTATGGTCGCTGGACCTGGATGCTATGCCTAAAGGCACCAGAATAAAAGGCCAACAGCCCTGGCTGGTGTAGCTCAGTGGGTTGAGTGCGGGCCTGTGAATCAAAGGATCACTGGTTCGACCCCCCAGTCAAGGTACATGCCTGGGTTGCAGGCCAGGTCCTAGTAGGAAGCATGCAAGAGGCAACCACACACTGGTGTTCTCTCCCTCTCTTTCTCCCACCCTTCCCCTCTGTCTAAAAGTAAACAAATAAATAAAATCTTTTAAAAAATGCCAACGTCATTCCCAAGTGATACACAATGTTGATCAAACACTAATAGACACAGTCCACATATGACTATATTCATATATACATCCACGCGTATCTAAGAATATAAAAAAGAACTAGTAAAGGAAGTTTATTCTCTTAGATCCCATTTCAGTAATTATGACACATTGTTTTAGTTCAGGCTGTTGTAACAGAATACTATAGACTGGGTGATTGTAAACAAAAGAAATTTATTTTTCACAGTTCTGGAGGCTGAAAGTCCAAGGTCAAGGTGCCAGCATGGCCGCATTCTGATGAGAGCCTTCTTCAGCCCCTTTCCTCCCCGTGTTCTCGCTTGGCAGACACGGAGAGAGGCCAGTGGGGTCCCCTACAGCGGCGCGAATCCCATTCACTAGGGCTCCACTCCCCAGACCTAACCCCACCCCCCAACGCCAGCATCGTCGGAACTGGGATTTTAACACATGAATCGGGTGGGGGTGGTACACCGGCTTTCAGTCCGTGACACACGCTTCCCTTCCATTCAATTGTCTTGCTGCTAAAATCCGACCCAAATTTTAGTGCACAAAAGAAAACCCCCACAAAAGTTCCTCCCATGAACTCCTGCCCCAATTTCAACTGCCATTAACTCTTCCAAGTCCCGAGGGTTCAGCGAAAGGCGTTATGCATTCTTGCTCCTTCTTCCGAAAATAAAAACCCGCCGCTCTTTCAAGTAATCCTACTCAATCTCACCTTGTCGTTTCTGCAGGCAGGTGATTAACAACTTTTTCTTTTTAAGGACATTTCCTCTAAGGCCTTCCGAACCGCGAAGAAGGGAGCGGCTGCAGCCTTCCAGATCTGGGGTGAGGGCGCAGGACTGCGCTAGGTTGGGGCGGGGGACAGGAGGGAGGAGGAGGGGGCGTCCCGGGACCTCGGCTGAGGGCGAACCCCGGGTTTAGTCCCGTCTCCGTACTTGCTGAGGGGACGAGTTGGAGAGGCCAGGGGGAGAAGCAGCGAGAAGAAACAATGGCGCGGGAAGAGAGGCCGGGGAGGCGCGGCGGCCGTCTTACCTCAGAGCCGGAGACCTCGGCCCTGGGCGCCGCTATGGACTCAGGTGCTCCGGGAGGGCAGGTCTTCGAGAGTGGCGAGGCAGGAAGGCTCGGGTGTCGGTGGGGTCCGGCAGTTCTCCCGACGTCGCCAGCCACCAACCCTGAGGCTGGCAGCTCACACCACAGCCCCGGGCCGCCTTGCGGGGCCGGAGGGAAAGGGCGCGGCGCCGCCGCTCTGCGTCCAGGTCCGGCCTGCAGCGCTCGGGCCCCGGATTGTTGTCCTGGGAAGCCGCACACCGGGCGGGCCGGTCGGCCGGCTGCCCCCGGCTCCGCCTGCGCCTGCCTGGGGCCGACTCGCAGCTGCCGGCGCGCTGACAAGCGTGGACGGTGCGTGTCCCTTTAAGGGGCCGGGCCTGTGCTGCTGAGGGGCGGGCGAGGAGTGCGTCGCTCCCCGAAGAGTGTGGGGGAGAGAGCGGCGGGCGGGAGGGCGCCGGAGGGAGGGAGGGAGCCTACGAGCGACGCGGGCCGCCCCTGCCGCCGCCGCCGCGGTCGGACCAGCGGCCTCCTCCCCACCCCTCCCCTCCCTCGCGTCGCTTTGCCGCGGGGAGGGGGCTCGCGTCGCCGCCTCCAGCCGCCCCAGATGAAGCAGCTGCCGCCACAGCCGTCTCCGAAGATGGGGGATTTCTACGACCCTGAGCACCCGACCCCTGAGTAAGTATCAGCTCCGCGGCCTCCCGCTGCCGACTGCCGCCTCAGCCCGAGCCCGGGGTGGCGCGTCCTGACGGGCGGCGGCGCGGGCCGGCGCGAGGAGTAACGGGCCTGCGGTGGACTCGCGCGGGCGGCATGGGGAGCAGGCCCCCAGCGCCGCCTCGCCCGGGCCGCCGCGGGTCCGCGGCTGGGCCCGGCGTTGGCGCCGCTCCTCGCGTCGCAGCGGCGGTTGGGCCGGGTCGGTGGGGGATGGGCGGCCACGGCCTCCGTTGCCGCCGCGTCCGCTCAGACCCAGCCGGCCCGAGGCTCCGAGGCCCCCGAGGCCCCCCACGGCCGGCTGAGGCCGCGCTGCGGGCAGCGGGGCCGAGGCGGACGAGCTGCCGGTGCCCGACTCGGCGAGACGGTACTGGCGAGGGTAGGCCGCGAATCCCCGGGCTCGGGTGGAAGCCCGACCCGTCACCCGGCCTCCTGGCAACGGCGCCGCGGACCGGAAGGGCCTAGCGCGCGTCGCTGGGACCGGGGCAGCGGATGGGCCCGCGCTGCACTTTGGGGTTTGATTTTTGTTTTTTTTTTTTCTTCCTGGAACTGGATCCTGGCCTCGGAGTGCTTCCGGCTACAGATTCTGCACCTTTGGCACTTGGGTTTTGTAATGGTGGCGAGGTTTGTGCAGCCCCGGCGTTGAGGTGACACCGGGGTTGTTTTTTCGCCCGAAAGTGAAAGCCTTCAGAGGGGACACACATTCTCTTCCAGATTAAGGGAGCCGCACACTTTGGACAGGACATTCTGCTTCCTTGGTAACAGCCACCTCTCACCCTAAAAGGATGACTTTCCGCTCCTCGTGAAGACTTGCTTAAAAACCGGGAGTCGTGTGAGGAGTCCCTAAAGAGACAGTATCCTAAAAAACCGAAATGCAGGTTTGCCCAACAGTATTTTTTTTCCCCCATCCTAGGACGTTTTTACATTTTGTTAAGGGCGACATCTGCTCCTGTACGCGATACCTCCGGGAGCTTCCTCTGCGCTGCCTGGATTCACTTCTTTCTCTGCGGACTTGCGGGACTGTTGTTGTGCGGAGCTCTGGCTGAACTCCATTCGCTGGTGTTGGTGGAAGTCTAGACCTGCCGTAGCGCTGATAGGGAGTTCAAACGAAACTGTCACTTTTGTGGCCAGAAGGCTACCAGTAGGTTTCCTCTCTGGACACATTTCACGTTAGTGCTCCTGTGGCTCTTGTTTTTGAACCCTGTGCCAAGTCTTTTCACCTGGGTCTGGAAATGTCTGGGCCTTACTAATTCTACACTTGAAGGCAGAAAAGCGATGCATCTTAGTAGTTCTTAGTTTGAAGAGCAAAACAGAAGGATTCTGGTGGGGTGTTGATGGTTATCTCTGCACAAAGAAGTATTATTCTGCCTTCCTAAAACAAAACCCACCCCTGACTTGCAATAAGTTCTGTCAACGTGGCGTTTTCCTTTCATGGGTTCTTGCTTATAGGTTAATGGTAGCTTAATTAGATTGCTTTGATTTACTATACCGTCATTGGTCAAATTACCAAGCTGATGTTATAGGCTTTTAGTTTGGGGCTTGGAAAACCTAAAAGAGAAAAAAAAACTGTCATGGTCCAATAAACTGTTACTGAGCACTTGTCCTTTACAAAATAACAGGGTAGACCCTGATTGGGCCAAGTGCCTGCTTTCAGTTCTTTTCCAGGTGGTTTGGCGAGTCCAGAAGCTTTAAGGATCACATCCTTAACATTTCTTTGGGGAATACATAAATTTTCGTACTCTGTGGGAAAATGGACTCAAATGCACCTTGATACACCTGAATGGGGAGGACTTGAGAATGTTTTGTTTTATACAGGTCTGGGAGGTTTTTCTCTGCTTTTCTGACTCTACCGCTTTGGATTGCTAACAGTGACTTAAGTAAGTTTGGAAGAGAGAGAGAGAGTGAGTGAGTGTGTGTGTGTGTGTACACACGTACGTATATGGACCTGTCTGGACTGTTTAAAGAATTATAGAGTGTTTTCTATCATTATACTATGAGAACTGAGAGGGATCTTGGTAGACATCCTGAACTTTATCACCTGTTCTACAAATGCAGAAACTGAAGCCTAGAAAAGTGAAATGACAGCAAACTCTGTGAGGTGGTATGTATAAGATAGTTAGCATCTGTACCATTGGGGAGAGAAAAAGCAGTACAGTGTGGGGTTAAAGATGCAGGATTACAGAGTCAGACCTGAATTTGAACACTAGTTGAACCGTGGACGAGTGACTTCATCTCTCTAAGCCTGGATTTCTCATCTTTAAAATAGGTATATAAGCAGCCTCATAGGGCTGTTGGGAGGAGTGAACGAGCAAAATGTGTGAAAGCACTTGGCATAGAGTGTGGCATGTGTAATTGCTTCTAGCTGGGGTCCTCAGGGGAAATTTAAGAGTTAGGATTGTAAGTCAAGCATGAAAAGACTTAGGTGGGCTTGAGGGGGGTGACATGGCGGCAGGAAAGAATGACCAGGTGCCCTTTTTAGGCTAGTTTGAAATGATTCTTACATGAAAAAAATTAAGACACAAAATGGGTAAATTCAGTTTGAAGTAATAGTTGGAACCTGGTGTTATGTTTTTGTCTTGTACCCACTCTGTAATTGGGCACAGCTGTAAGACCTGGCTTTTTTCCTGTGGCATATAGGATTGTGTTTCAGGTGAAAATGGCTGTAATCACCTTAGTGACTGCTTTAAGTGCCTGCTGTTGGGTAGGCCCAGGGCCAGGTGTTCAGGACACTGCAAATTAGGGCCAGAGTCTTTAAGGAACTCTTCTAGAGACAGGCAAGTACTTTGCAGTGATAAAAGTGCTGTTCTTTGAACATGTGCATGTCTATTTTGTGCCAAACTTAGGCACACTAAGGGTTATATAAACCAAACTTTTGATTTTGTACTTGCTAGGCATCCACTAGTGTGCTAAACAATAAATAATATAGGATGTTCAAAGGTAAGTGCTTTGAAAAATGGAGCTGTGCAAGGGGGTTCCAAAATTTCTGGGGAAGGTGTTGCAATCTAAAATGAGGTGTACTGGGGCCCTGGCTGAGTGGTTTGGTTGGAGCACTGCCCTGTTCACCAAAAGGTAGTGGGTACCGTTCCTAATCTGGGCACATACCTAGGTTGTGGGTTCGATCCCTGGTTGGGGTGTACATGGGAGGCAGCCCATTGATGTTTCTTTCTCTTGCTTGCCTTCCTTCCTTCCTTCCTTCCTTCCTTCCTCTAAAATCAGTGAACATATCCTCGGGCGAGGATTAAAAAAACAACTATAAAATGAGTGACTTTTTGAAAGTGATATATAGGGTGACTTTTTGAAAGTGATATATAGGCAGAGACTTAAAGGGGAGGGAATTAGTCATGTTACTACATGGTGGGAAAGCATTCCAAGAAGAGGGAATAAATAGTTATTTATTTGGCACCGAGGCAGACCTAGTGAGTTCCATCCAGTATGACTAGAATGGAATTAACAAAACAGTGTAGATTGGGTTGGGGTGGGGTGCAGATTTCACAGGTCTCTGTGGAGCTGTTAGTATAAGAACATCTCAGAGTTTTCAACAGAGAAGTGACATGGTTTGCTTTCACCTTCAGAAGGATCAGTCATTTAGCAAGGGGGAATAATAGTGGAATCAGGAAGACTTGTAAGGAAACTGGTAATCTAGGAGAGAGGTGCTGGTAGCTTGTACAAAGGTGTTAGGTAACAGGAAACAGTGAGAAATGGTTGAATTCTGGGTATACTTTGAAGATCAAACCAGTATGACTTGTTGATACATCAGATGCATGTGAGAGAGGGGCCAGGGGTGATTCCAAGGTTTTTGGTCCGAACAGTTAGAAAGATTGAATTGCTGTCAGCAAGTACAGGGACGACTGTAAGAAGAACAAGTTTGGAGAATAGATTAGGAGTTCACTTTTTGGCATGATGAGTTTGGGTTGCCTGTTAGGTATTTGGATTATTGATATCCAAATCTGGAATTTAGGAGAAAGGTCTGGACAAGAGAAAAATTTTGTAGTTGTCAACTTAGGTAAGTATTTACAACCTTGAGATTGAGTGAGATCATCCAGGGAGCCAGTCCTTTTAGGCTGCAGTGTTGAGAGGATTGTTGTAGTGTGCAATGTAGGAGTCTTACCGTGGATGACATCCATAAACTTAGGGGGGGAATTACCTCTTCACTAACCTAACTAGTAGTTAGCATTTCTTTTAATTACTAATGTAAACAGCAAACTACAGTACTATTAACAGTACCTGTGTTTTTATTACTAGTACAAATCACAGGTGTTTTTATAAAACATCGTGATTATGGTAGATATCTCAAAATGTTATTTTATGTTCATCATTGCATTGAAATCACAGTAGATATGAGATCCACCACTAGATTGTTAAGGGGCATATTACTGTTTTCACACATTTGGGTTTTTTGTACCTGATGTAACTGATCTCTTGTAATCATATGTATTTTATTTTATATATTAAAAAAGTATATTAAGCTGAGAAGGCATCCACAAGCTTCATCAGACTGCCAAAGTGACCTAAGGTGCAAAAAAAGTTAAACCTCTCTGCTCTGGAGCCATAGCTCCTGGTTTGGAATCTTATCTCTTTTACTTAATAGCAGTATTAATCTGGGCAGATTTTGTTATGACTGTATGCTTTGGTGTCCTTATTTATAAAGTGGAGATCATAATAGCATTTTCTGTAAAGGGTTTTATGAGGATTTAAAAATTAGGATTAATACTGAATGGAAAGATGTAGCGAGAAAAAACAGTATTTTACAAAGTACCGTGATATGAAGAAGCATGGTGAATTTGGCAATACTAAAGTTTATTAACTGGGAAAAATATTTCAGCATCTTTATTTTTTTTTTTAGATTTTATTTATTTATTTTTAGAGAAGGGGGGAAGGGTGGGAGAGAGGGAGAGAAACATCAGTGTGTGGTTGCTTTTCACAAGCCCCCAATTGGGGACCCCACCCACAACCCAGGCATGTGCTCAGACTGGTAATCAAACCGCCTACCCTTTGGTTTGCAGGCCAGCACTCAATCCACTGAGTCACACTAGCCAGGGCTCAGCATCTTTAAATAAAATATAAAGCTGTGAGGATAAACTCACAAAATTCTCATAAGATACCTTAGCCACACTGGAGAAAGAGATACCATAGGAAGCCAGTTAAGAGAAAGTCTCATAATGTAATCATCAGATTCCACATGTGGTTTAGACATTAGTAGCTTCCCATTCAGTAGATGAATTAAATTTTTGTTATTTTATAAGAGAGAAGTAGTTTTGCAGTGATTGAGGTATGGTTCTACAGGCAGAGCACCCTCTTCCATCTACTAAGGTACATGGGAGACCAAAATACTACTTGGAGTGTTTTCTGGTAAGTACAGAAAGCCTCATGAGCTCTCCTAATACTTAGGATAAGAGTATACTTCTCCAGCATTCTTGTCCCTGTTTGCTCTTGCCTTTTCTAGGTCGGCCATTCTGTTGATACATTATGTCTTTAGCAAGGTATCAAGCAACTGTTGATACAGTTGTGTTTTCCTAGGAAATGCTCAAATGACTCAGACACTTTGTACATACAAGATTATCAGTCATACTTTCCTAATTTCCTTAGTGGAACTTTGGTATTCCCAAATCTTTTCTGCCACTTTTCAGTGTAGTGACTAATTGATTTAATCTGTTTCCTTTTTAAAAGTGGAAATTCATTATGAGTTACTCCTTAACAGATATTATAATTTTTCTTGATCCTGATATTCAGTGTTCTGTGGTCATTGTCAGTTTTTGCAGAGAAGCTAGAATAGTCATATTCTAGATGGCAAAATATGACTAGTCTGGGTTACAGAATGAAAAGTTGCCCAGCTTCATTATTTCTGTCAATTCTTTCAGAGTACTATTGAGTACCTTATTTCGTAATGCACTAAAGGCAATTATTAAGACACTGAGAGATGATTTATATTGGAAATTGAACCATTTATACCTAAAGTCACAGAAAATCAGGTTTAGAATCCTGTTTCTTTCTGAGATCCATTCCTAGGTGGGGGAGTCCTTACACTTTTATTTTGAAAAAAATTTCAAACTTAAAGGAAAGTTGCAAGAATGGTATAATGAATTCATTCCCATATACTTTCTGTGTAGATTTATGAGTAATTGAAATTTTGCCATATTTGCTTTACCTTTCTATATAGAAATATATACATGTGTTTCTTTTTGGCTGAAGCATTTGAGAGTAAGTTGTAAATATTGTGATCCTTCACCCCTGAATATTTCATAGGATTACATAAGAACAATCATTCTCTTAGGTAACTAATATACAGCAATCAAATTCAAGCAATTTAACATAACAATGTGGTTACTTTACAAACAGTTTGTATTTAAATTTTGCCAGTTCCAGTAGTGTCCTCTTTTTCAGTCTAGGGTTATACGTTTTGTTTAATTGTCAGGACTCTTAGTCTTCTTTTCTTCTTTAATATCTGAGGATAGAGCTTTAAATTCAACCTTTGGAGGTACTTTACTAAGATGATCTCTTTGTACTAACCGTAAAGGTGGTATTTCAGAAACAATAACAGTTGGTAGTATGGTAGTATGTTTAAAATGGTTTCTTTTTTAAATGATTGGAACAATAAATGCTTGTTGCAAAAGGGTAAGATAATATAGATGTTTATAGAGGAAAAAGTAAAAGTCCACCCTTAACATCTCTTCCCTACTCCACCTTTCCATTCCTTTTGTTTGATTTTTGTTTTTACATAAAAGGAGTCATACTACCATATATAACCTTTTTTTCTGCATATTGTATCATCTGCATGTTTGCATTTACATAAAAGATGTGCTCATTTTTTTTAACAGGCAATATTCTATACTATGGATATATTACAGCATTTTATTTTCTTAAGGTATCTGAGTATCATGTTAAGCAGTTTAAAAAGGGCCTAGTGACATGTTATACTATGTGGAATATGTCTCCTTTCAAATGTTTCCCCATGAGGTGAGTATATATGGTATTTATGATAGTGTTTTTATTACTTTATTTAGAGTTTGACTCCTATACTTTTTTTTCTTTTAACAAAAAATATTTTGTTGTCCATGCTTACCTGGTACTGATGGGTTAAAGAGCTTTATTCCTTCTTTACTTTGGTTAGTTGTTTGGTTATCTTAAAGACAAAACTCAAGGCATTTAAGTGCAGTCTCTTGAAAATACTTGGTTTGAGCTGGCCAACTGAAAATTCAACAGGCTTGTTTCTCATAATGGGATTATAGTTGGACGTCTACTTTCATGGGTTCAAATGAAAGGCAATTACCTTGTGTAATTTTTGTTTATCGGTTGATAATAAAATGTTGTATTTGGGTTCTTTAGTTTTGGAATTCGTGTATAATGTACTTTTGTTTAATTTGGTGGTCTTTTTAAAAAAATCAAGCTAACATTTACTTCAATGTCTTTTCCAACTGAGCAGATAATATATTGGTCATTAGATGGAGGTTTAAAATTGGTCTGAATTACTATAGATGCTTTTTATTTTAGAATGCTTTTTCTGTCAGATTCTAACATCTCAGAAGTGAAGATATCCTTGGGGTGGTGTGTGGGTGTTGGTAGGAAGGAGTTTGATCATGCTGGCAGGTTGCTGGGAGATCTGTTTACTGTGGGCTTGCAAGAACCTGAAGCAAGTCTGGTTTCTGCCTATAGCTCTTCCTACTGCCCACTTCCTGCCAAGTGCAGTTAGAGCCTCCCTTTGGGGAGGTTTGTATAGTAATCACCAGTATTTGCTTCATTATTAGCTCTTTGGAGACCCATGGATTAACTTGTATTTTGAGTTTTTAGTCTGATATTTGGCCTCTTGGTGAATAGTTATTAATTACATGCTCTCTACTTTAGTTGGCAGATGATGCATGCCAGGCTTAAAATTTTTATGAATTTTGTGTTAATGTAAAGTAGAGCTAAATTTTTCATAAATTATATAGATGGCTGCAAAAATCCTTTGTATCAAAATCCGTTTATTCTGATCTTAAGCACACACAAAGGCTTTCTAAAATTGCCTGGTTAAAAAATATAACCCAGTCTCAGTGGATTGTAGCTCAGTGGATTGTGTACTGGCCTGTGAACCAAAGGGTCTCTGGTTTGATTCCTACTCAGGGCGCATGCCTGGGTTTTGGGCTAGGTACCCGGTGGGAGGTGTGAGAGAGGCAACCACACATAGATATTTCTCTTTTTGTTTTTCTCCCTCCCTTTCCTCTAAAAATAAATAAAATAAAATCTTTAAAAAATATATAACTTCCATTAATTTATCAATTGTAGACCAGAATGTCTATATCAACTGTATAATGTAAGCTACATTATATGGTACTGCTTCTGTGGTGAAAATAATGATATTTACGAAGAATCAAGTCAACTGCAGCATTTACTAAGCATGCACTACTACGTACTCACCTTCTAGCTACTGGGATTCCTCCATTTAAAAGGATAGTAAGTTGGACTTCTGGCCAAGATGGAGGTGTAGGTGGACACACTGTGCCTCCTCGCACAACCAAAATTAAGGACAACAAAGATTTAGAAACGAGAAAACAACCAGAACTGATAGAAAAATTAAACTGTACGGAAGTCCAACAACCATTCATCCAGACCAGTAAGAGGGGTGGAGTCACAGCAGGAAAACATGGAGGTTGGCGGACCCGGGCACTCAGGCAGCAGCGGCTGGCAGACCCCAGTCGCATGGGCAGCGGCTAGTGGACCCCGGGCATGGGGTGGCAACAGTACAGACACAGTGAGGCCGTGCAAGGCGGTTGGCTGACCAGGTGGTCCCACATTCATGCGCACATAATCCAGGCCAAGGGGAAGCAGCGGAAGGGACTGAAATCCCAGAGAGAGCAGAGCAAGCACCATTGTTCCCTCTGGGACCCTGCCCCACATACAGTGTCACTACCCAGCAATTGAGCTGCCCTGCCCTGGGGAACACCTAAGGCTCCGCCCCTCACTACATAACAGCTGCAACCAGATTTTTTTTTAAAAAAAGCCAAAAATGGCTGAAATGGGAAAACAAATCAAAGCCCCAGAGCCAATTCATCTAAGTGACCAACCCATCAGATGCACAGTTCAAAGCCCTGCTGATCAGGATGCTCACAGAATTGGTTGATTTTGCTCACAAAATAGATGAACAGATGAAGGCTACAATAAGTGAAATGAAGGAAAGTGCACAGGGAACCAATAGTGATGGGTGGAAAACTGGGACTCGAATCAATGGAGTGGACCAGATGGAAGAAAGAAACCACCAAATAGAAAAGAAGGAAGAAACAAGAATTCAAAAAAATGAGAAGAGGCTTAGGAACCTCCAGGACATCTTGAAACGTCCCAACATCCGAATTATAGGGGTTCAGAAGGGGAAGAAGAAGAGCAACAAGTGGAAAACTTATTTGAACAAGTAATAAAGGAGAACTTCCCCAATCTGGCAAAGGAAATAGACTTCCAGGAAGTCCAGGAAGCCCAGAGAGTCCCAAAGAAGTTGGACCCAAGGAGGAACACACCAAGGCACATCATCATTACATTAGCCAAGATTAAAATGGAGAGAATTCT
>PVKU01006251.1:0-77901 GCA_004027475.1 Anoura caudifer
TCTTCTTGTTAGCCTCAGCTTCTTAAATTTGTTTGTTCTGGTTCCCTGGGTTTATGGTGTGAACTCTGTGGTAGAATGCCTGTGAAATTCAATGGTGTTATCTCCTTCAGGTATCCTGGTGTTCACTGCTTCCAGTGTCTCAGCTGTTGAAATGCCCCTTCTTTGGGGCCAACTCTGGTCTTTCCACAGTTCCAGGGTTGTTTTGTTTTGTTTTGTTTTGTTTCGTTTTTGTCTCACTTGTATGTGTTTAAAAAAGAGAAAAGCGAAGGAAAGGAAAGAAAGAAAAGAAGGAAAAGTAAATAAAAAAGTGAAAAGAGAATAAAGAAAAGTAGAATGAAAAAGAGAAAAAAGACAGGCAGGAGTGGTAAGCTTGGGAAGAAAGGAAGAAGGAGTAAAACAAGAAAGAAGTATTGAGAAGCCAAAAGGAGTTGAGGGGTTAAAAAGATCAAAATAGTGAAAAAGAGAAAAAGAGAAAAAAAAACACAAAAAAATTAAAAAACCGAAAAAGACCAAAACCGTTAATTCTTGCTGTTATCAATCATGCCAAGCTGATTTTTCTGGTCTTGAAGACTGTAGTGGCGGAGGGGAGACATATTGTTTTTTTTTTTCCCTTGTTCAGCATTCAGTTTTCTCTGACCTACTGTCCTCAGAGGTGCCCCTAGATTCTCTGCCCAGGGACCCAGGCACGAACTGTGGTCGTGCGCCCACAAGTCCCGATGTTCCCTGAGTCTTCCTTGCACAGGTTCCAACTGTCCCATGAACACAGTTCAACCCCTATAGTGCCCAGCGACTGCCCGCCCTGTCGCGGCTGGTCTCCCTGGGCGCGCTGATGCACCGATCCCCTAGCAGCTGTTTACAATGTCGCGTGGGCGCAGACAAAGGTGCGCACTCCAGTTCCCGTGTTCAGTCCTCCCAGGGCTATGAGATCTTAACTCTTCTCTGTGGGTTTTCAAGCGACCCGGTTTATGCCGGCGTGGTGGGTCCCTGCTTGGCTGTTCAGGGAGCTGTTGCTCCAGCTCCCTCCCTAGAGTCTTATGGCCAGCCCTGGCCTGGTTTCTCAGCCCCGACCCCTGTCTCAGAGCTGCCGGCTCCCTGTTTGGCTGATCAGGGAGTGGCTGGTTTTACAATATCCTGTGGGCGCAGACAAAGGTGCGCTCTCCAGCTCCCGCATTCAGTCCTCCCAGGGCTATAAGATCTTAACTCCTGTCTGTGAGATTTCAAGCGACCAGGTTTATGCTGGCGCTGTCGGGTCCTTGCTTGGCTGTTCAGGGAGCGGTGGCTCCAGCTCCCTCCCTAGAGTCTTACGGCCAGCCCTGGCCCGGTTTCTCAGCCCCCGCCCTGGTCTCCATACCACCGGAGTACTCTCCTTACCATCCGGTTTTTGAACGTCCACTGCAATTTTCGATAATCTGTTTTCAAATATGCTATGTTTCTGGTGTCTGTTTGCTGTGCTGCATTGAAAAATGTCCCGGTTTAAGACCTGTGTGGGGGAGGCAAAGGGATGTACGTCCTTTTACCACGCCGTCATCTTCTCTCCCACAATATTCTTTTTTTAAATTGCTGTTCACATACAGTTGTCTCCATTTTCATCCACCACACCTCCCCACCCCACCCATCCCTGCCAGTCACCTTCAAACCTACCCCCTTATTTCTGAGTTTAAAAAAGGCAGAGAACTTGTTTCTAAGATCATTTCAGTAAAGAGAGATATCAGATTACTGAGGGCAGGATCTGTTTTCAAACCCCACCTTCTCCCTCCACTCTCTCTCTTGCCCAAATGTATCTACATCCCCTAGGAGACTTGGGGCAGAAGTGGTGTTGCCACGAGGCAGCAGACAAGGAGAGCTTAAGTGAAGGGCAGTGGACCAATGGACCTCTTTGACTATCTTAAATCTTTCTCCCCAATTCTCTTAAATTAACATAAATATCTCACTGTTCCCTTTAACTTCAAACTCATTAATGCTGCTGGCTCTCTTTTCTCAATTAGAAAGTGTATTCTCATGCTTCTATTTTAAACCATTATCTCATTCTGCATTATATTTACATTGTTTTGTTTACATACTTTATTTCTTCAGACAGACTGCAAGCTATCTGACTGTAAGAGTCATGATTGCCTTTGTATTTCTCATATAATTATTGCTAATAATAATAAATATATGGCTTATATAAATTTAATGCATGAGTGAATGAATCTTTACAGATCTTAATATTCTATAAAGAATGCAGTCTGTTACATACTTTTGTTAAAATCCTTACCCAAGGATATGTTCATTGATTTTAGAGAGAGAGGAAGGGAAAGAGAGAGAGAAAGAAGGAGAGAGAAAAATATCAATGTGAAAGGGAAATATAGATGAGTTGCCTCCTATATGAACCATGAATGGGGATCCAACCTGCAACTTAGGTACATGCCCAGACCAAGAATCAAACCTGCAATCTTTTTTTCTTGGTGTGCAGAATGATACTCCAATCAATTAAGCCAACTGGCCAGGGCACATACTAATTTTTAATTTAACAATTAGCTCAGGGACAAGCAAGCAGAAGAATGTAGGCATATTTATTGCTGTTGTCAGAAATAAGCCACATTGCTATAATATGTGGCTTATTGTAAAGAGCTCTTTACAGAGACAACCACCATCATTTGAATGTATAAAGAAAGTATTCTATTGAGATGTGACAATAAGAAGTTTGGCTTTGCCCAAAGTTAGTCATGGAACATTTTGGGACTCTAGTGTCAAGAAAAGGGTGTGAGGTTAGATAGATAAAAGCTCCTGGTAAGTACCATAGTTGATCAGGTTTTACACAGGCATGAAGCCCTACTAAACATAAACTAGATACTATGTATACCAGACAGTGTTTGTAAGATTTTGGGTGGAGGCTACTGAGAAATACAAAAGTATTCAGAATGAGAAAATATTTAACGAATATTTCATGAATAAAAAATAACCTTTGGTTAAAGGGAGCTCAGCCAAGAAGAGAGACAGATATGTTAACAAGAAGTTCTAAGTGGTCAGATAGCTGTAAGGACAGGCATCGTGTAGCAGTGTCATAGAGCCCTCAGTCAGCCTGTGGGGGTCAGGGCTAATGTCCCAGAGGTGGCACCTCTGAGCTGAGAGTTGAAGGGGATATAAGAGTTTGCTGGAGAGACAAGTGTTTGCTGGAAAAAGATATCTTGGAAGAGACAATAGCACAAGGTAAATCAGAAAGTATGTGTGTGCATATACATACACACATGTGCACAAGTGTGTGTGCCTGTGTGTATGTATGCACATATGTGTATTACGAGGCAGAGGAGGTAGGAGGGAGAAAATGGCTCATTTGCAGACTCTGGGATAGCTGAACGTTGTTGGGGTATGTTATGTATAATATTTCACTCTCAAAGAGCACTCGTTTACTTATCCCCATCTGGTTCTGGAAGGAAGAAGTGCCTGAAGTTTACATATGTGGACCAACCACAGTGCACTCAGGCACTGTGCACACAATTGTCACCTGGTGAGCAAGGTATTACCTGAGGGGTAGGGATTAAGAAGTGGACAAAACACATGCAAATCCCTGACTGCCCATGCCCACATTTCATAGGAACAGACAATAAACAATGAAAGTTAGTAAGTAAAATATGCACCATGTCGGAGAGTGGCAAGTGCTAAGAAAAACACAGCAGGAAAGAACTGGGTGCTTGTTTGATCCAGGTGGCCAGGGAAAGTACCCTGCCCTTGGTGACAGGGAGAAAGAGTTGAAAGAAGTGACTTGCCAAGTGGGTGCATCCATCCCTTTACTTTGACATGCAAATTGGAATTGGCTCCAATTCCAAGAGACCTGCAGTGCAGACTCTCCCTCCCACTTTTAACAACCAGCTTTCCTGTTTGTGACACACCTTCCTGAAAGAAGGGCAATGAGGGGGTTTTACTTTGCCAGGTTATCTACTTTCTAGTCACTGTCTGAGATTTCTGCTTCTCTTGGCCTCAGGTCCATGGCCATCACAGCAGTGGTCCTTCTTCAAATGTCCACAACATTCCACATACCATTAGGTATGCTGACCTGTGGATGCTTAACCTTACTCAGGGCCTACCAGGTGGTTCTCTGGACACAGGTCTCTCAGCTCTCTGAGTTATTCAATGTAAGAGGGTGCAGCCAAGAGGAGGGCCCCCAAAAGGGATTTGGAATGGGGTCCAGAACTCAAGGTGTCCAGGAAATATTGGAAAGATATATAGGATGTCCTCCCCTCTCCCCCAACATGTGTGAGTTGGGGGAAGGGACACATGGAGCAGGAACATGCAGAGCTATTTTGTACAGCAACAACTTTGCAGCTAACTTCTGGCATGGTCATTTAACATATCTATAACCTTTAACTAGTTTCATAGCTATGTTAAATAGTTGTGGCCCTGCTTTGAGCCAGGGGACTAAAGATGTAACTAGGGGGCAGCTCCCCTGGTTACAGTGCCTGCATGAGAGCTGGGAGAAGACTGGCTCCATGACATGGGGCCATACCTGCCCAGACTTACGATGGCAGCCCAGTAAACCTGGAAGAATACAGGAATGCTGGTATGTGTAACTGATTGTAGGAGGAGTCAGAAATGGGGCTGCAAAGGAAGATTGGCATGGGGATTTAAACCCAGTCTTGGCAGCCATGCAGAGGAGAAGCACGTGGCTTTGGGGTGCTCCCTTTTGCCACGTGGCTTAGGAAGCGGGAAAGACTTTGCCTGGAAGAAAAGGGGTGAAAGGACTTTTGCTGGTGGGCCATAAGAAGGTGCCACATGGCTTTGGATTAACTGGAGATCATGGTGGCAACACAGCTGATGGTGCTGGGAGCCTGAATCATGGACTTCTACTTCTTTTCCTGAAATACGGTACCCTAGATTAGGGCAGAGGGAGAAGGAAGGACTATGTGCATCTGTGGGTATCCTAAAGGATAAAATAATAGTTTAACTTTTCTAAAGATGGTTTGATATTCAGTCATAGTAAGAAGCCAAAAATCCTGCTAAACTGTTTCCTTTTAACTTGAAACCCTCTACATCTGGCTGATAGAAATGTGGTCTCATCAGTTACCTGTGCTAAGCCCCCAGATTTATGCTGACTTGACTGTTCTATACCAACTAAATGTATAATGCCCATCTAGTTCATTTTATCTCCTTGGCCCCAATATTTTACCTCCTGTTATAATCTAGTCCCAACCTTCCTTTATTAAAGGGGCTTTCTTACAGAGAAGAATGCTTGGGTGGATGAAGTAATAAATATAAAGCAGTACTTTTCAACCTATCAGACCCAATACTGCCTTCACAGAAAATATTTCATAACACTCACTTTACCATACTGAAGTGAAATTCAAAGATAGAATGACCTGTCTGTACACATGATATAATTAAAAAGTCTGTACATCCTTAATCATGATAACTATAGTAAACAGGAGAAATAAAAGAAAAGCAATCTATAATAAAATGCTGCATAATATGTCAAAGTCAGGCCTGACTCTATTAGAAAATATAATGAAGTTATCAGATGTTTGCACTTAAAATGAATAAATGTAGATGAAGAGAAAGCAGACAATGATTTTGTTAAAGATGTTTCTTTATGTTTGACATTTTAAAGTAAGAGTTATAGAAGAATACTTATGGACTTCCAGCCAAGATGGAGGCATAGGTGGACACACTGTGCCTCCTTGCACAACCAAAATTAAGGACAACAAGGATTTATAAACAAGAAAACAAACAAAACTACAGAAAATTGAATTGTACGGAGGTCTGACAACTATTCATCCAGACCGGCAAGAGGGGCGGAGTCGCAGCAGGAGGAAATGGTAAATCCGGGAGCATAGGCAGCGGCTGACGGACCCCAGGTGTGCAGGTGGTGGCTAGTGGACTTTGGGTGCGGGGTGGCAACAGGCAGACCCAGTGAGGCCGCACAAGGTGGCTGGCTGACCAGGCGGTCCCATATTTGCATGCAGATAATCCAGGTGAAAATGGGGAGCAAGAGAGACTTCACAACCCAGGGCCCCAGCACTGGGAAATAAAACTTAAAAACACCAATTGAAAACACTTGTGGGGGTTGAGGTGCTGAAGAGACTCCCAGCCTCACAGGAGAGTTTGTCGGAGAGACCCACAGGGTCCTAGAATATACACAAGCCCACACACATGGAAATCAGCACCAGAGGGGCCCAATTGCTTGTGGAAAGCAGCAGAAGGGACTGAAATACGAGAGAGAGTGGAGCAAGCGCCGTTGTTCCCTCTCAGACCTTGCCCCCACATACGGTGTCACAACCCAGCCACTGGGCTGCCCCGCCCTGGGGAACACCTAAGGCTCTGCCCCTCACTATGTAACAGCCATGACCAGACCAAAAATAAAAATAAAATAAAAACACACACAAAAAAAACAGAAAAACAAAAATGGCTCAAACCGTAGAACAGATCAAAGCCCCAGAGCCAATTCATCTAAGCAACCAAGAGATAGCCAACCTATCAGATGCACAATTCAAAGCACTGGTGATCAGGATGCTCACAGAATTGGTTGATTTTGGTCACAAATTAGATGAACAAATGAAGGCTACAATAAGTGAAATGAAGGAAAATGCACAGGGGACCAATAGTGATGGGAGGAAAAATGGGACACAAATCAATGGACTGGACCAGAAGGAAGAAAGAAAGAAACAAACAGAAAAGAAGGAAGAAACAGAATTTAAAAAAATGAGGAGGGGCTTAGGAACCTCCAGAACATCTTTAAACATCCCAACATCCGAATTATAGGGGTACCAGGAGGGGAAGAGGAAGAACAACAAAAGGAAAACTTATCTGAACAAATAATAAAGGAGAACTTCTCCAATCTGGCAAAGGAAATAGACTTCCAAGAAGTCCAGGAAGTTCAGAGAGTCCCAAAGAAGTTGGACCCAAGGAGGAACACACCAAGGCACATCATCTTTACATTAGCCAAGATTAAAATGAAGGAGAGAATTCTAGAAGCAACAAGGGATAAGGGGACAGTCACCTACAGAGGAGTTCCCATCAGACTGTCAGCTGATTTCTCAAAAGAGATCTTCTAGGCAAGAAGGGACTGGAAAGAAGTATTCCAAGTCACGAAAGTCAAGGACCTACACCCAAGATTGCTCTATCCAGCAAAGCTTTCATTTAGAATGGAAGGGCATATAAAGTGCTTCTCAGATAAGGTCAGGTTAAAGGAGTTCATCATCACCAAGCCCTTATATGAAATGTTATAGGGACTTATGGAAGAAAAAGAAGACAAAAATATGACAGTAAAAAGATAGCAAACTCACAGATATTAACGACCACACCTAAAACAAAAGCAAACTAAGCAAACAGCTAGAACAGGAACAGAACCACAGAAATAGAGATCACATGGAGGGTTAGAAACAGAGGTGTGGGAGAAGGAGAGGGCGGGGAAAGGCACAGAGAATAAGTAGCATTGATGGTAGGTAGAAAATAGACAGGGGGAGGGCAAGAATAGTGTGGGAAATGTAGAAGCTAAAGAACTTATGACACATGGACATGAACTAAAGGGGGGAATGTGGGTGGGAGGGGGTATGCAGGGTGGAGGGAAATGAAGGGGGGATGGGACAACTGCAATAGCAGAATCAATAAAATATATTAAAAAAGAATACTTATACATGGAATGTACTTATTCACAGGGATCCTGTGACAGCCACAAATGCAGATGTGTCCAGGTATTTTGTGCTGGAGGTGAGTCAAACACATTGAAGGGAATTGCCATTCTGACAGAATTTACCTAAAAAACAAAAAAGCAAGGGCAAGGAAAATAAATGAAAAATAAACAAATGGGACCACATCAAGTTAAAAAGCTTCTGCATAGCAAAAGAGGCTATCATCAAAAAGAAAAGGGAACTCACTCTATGGGAGAATATATTCTCCAACAATACATGTGACAAGGGGTTAATTTCCAAAACATATAAAGAACTTATACAACTCAGCACCAGGTAGACAATCCAATTAAAAAATGGTAAAGGACCTGAACATACAGATGGCCAATAAACATGAAAAAAATTCTCAGTGTCACTAATCATCAGAGAGATTCAAATTAAAACCACAATGGAACATCACTTCACACCTGTCAGAATGGCTACCATCAACAAACAACAAATACCAGTGAAGATGTGGAGAAAAGTGAACACTAGTGCACTCTTGGTGGGAAGGAAGACTGGTGCAGCCACTGTGGAAAGCAGTATGGAGCTACCTCAGAAAATTAAAAACCCAGTGATCTCACTTCTGGGAATATGTCCTAAGAATCCTGAGACAGTGATTGGAAAAATACATGCACCCCTATGTTCATAGTAGCATTACTTAGAATAGCCAAGATCTGGCAACAGCCCAAGTGCCCATCAGTAAATGAGTAAATAAAAAAAGCTATGATGCATTTACATAATGGAACACTACATGACCATAAAAAGGAAGGAAATCTTACCTTTTGTGACAGCGTGGGTGGATACGGAGATTATTATGCTAAGTGAAATAAGCCACTCAGAAAAAGACAAATACCATATGAGCTCATTACATATGGGATCTAATGAACAAAATAAACTGATGCACAAAATGGAACTAGAGGCATGGATACATGGAACAGACTGATAGCTGTCAGAGGGGAATGGAGAGGAGGGACTGGGTGAAAGGTGAAGGGATTAGCCAAAGAACACATATGCATAACCCATAGACACAGACAACAGTGTGGTAATAATGGTCAGAGTGAAGAGGGGCAGGGGCTAGGTAGAGGTGGGCAACATGGGGCAAAAATAGGGACATCTGTGATAGTGTCAACAATAAAAATAAATAATAAAAAAGAAGAGCAATTTATTCCTTGAGTCACATGATGGTTGCATTTGAATATTCAGTATATATGAAACTGAGTGTATACAGTCATCCCTCGCTATATCACGGTTCACTTATTGTGGCTTCACTAACCCGAGATACAGTGAAGCCGCAATAAGTGAACCGTGATATAGCGAGGGATGACTGTATACTTCACTGGTGAGTACCCATATAGAATTTTATATGTAGTTAAAATTATGCAGGTTTAAGAGTGTAGAAAGTGTTTAAGAGCATATGAAGTGTTTATAAGAGTGTGGGAAAGGTTAATAAGAGAGTGGGAAAGGTTTATAGGAGTGTGGGAAGGGTTTATAAAGCCTTAAAATATATATAAATAATAAAATAAATAGAACACCACTATTTCGTGGATTTTCATCTACCGTGGGGGTCTCTGGAACATAACTCCTGCAGTAGGTGAGGGATCACTGTATACTTTGTGTCCCTATATAAAATGATGTAAAGTTCAAATAAAGACAGGCCTATCACCTCTAGAAAGTCCAGCAGCATGTTGAAAATTGGTTTGGGATCTGTCCACATACTGCAGAAGGGCCACACATAGTAGAAATAACCCCGAGCACCCCTAAAGTTCTAAAACACTTCTAGGGGCGGTAACCCCCAAGTGTAGGACCACTGATAGAAAGAATGTATGTCAGTGTGGCCCAGAGGAAACACCGCCAGTCAGGAGGCAGGGTTTCTGCCTCTGCCTATGTTTTTGCCTCACCTGCTGTGAGACAGCCACTTGAGCAATGGCAATGATAGGTTTCAGAGCGCTCAATGCCTGTTGGCCACTCTAATAGCCCCTCTTCATGACATGGGTTAATCTATATGATTAACCTCCTCAGGCTGGTGGTGTTATTCCCATTTTAAAGATGGAAACACTGAGACTGATGTTAGGCAAACTGCTTAAGTTTTTAATTTCTTACCTTTCTAATGTATCAAAAGAGGTAACTGAGGCATGGATATATGGAAGATATTTATGTATTAAAATACATATTTATGTATTAAAAATCTTTATGTATTTTTACCATAGGAGGAACAAAGACATATATAAAAATATTTTTATCCTAACAGGCTGTGGAAGTTCTAGTGTAGGTTGATACACAGGGTCTGGCACAAATAATGCCCCTTTTTTTACTACAAAATTATAAGCATGTGATTCTGTAACATAACAATATCACACTGAAGCACACCACATGACATTGTAGGTGAAATGTTCAAATTAAAACTAGAAATTATTACACCCATATTATTACCCTACCAACCATACTCAAGCAGGTGTTATTTCTGTTGGACCCTTTTAGGCATGACATAATTTGAAAGTAATTAATTCCCTCCCATGTGCAGCTGCTGGAGATATCTACTGGTAATCAAGAGGAAGCATAAAAAGATATATGTTTCATATTATAACCAGGAAATGATGCTTGTGACCACTTGGGATTTAAAAAGTTCTTCCTGTTTTGATAGAAACAAGAGTCAGTGGATGGTGCCAATGGGCTGTGGAAGAGTAGACCCTTGGTTTGGAAAGACAGGGAGGCACAGCCCTGTGGAACTGTGTCCTCGTACAGACAGAGCAGCTGGCTGCACAGCACAGAGCCTGCTGGGGGAATGTGCCCTGCTGGGGGATCAGTTGAAGGGCTCAACTGATCCTTAGAGCTGTGTTTTGACCAAGGGCATAGGCAAAGCTTAAGAAGGCTCCTTGAGTTGTAATAAGGATAGTAAATTAAAAAGTAAATGCTCAAGAGGTTACCACCCAGAGCACACTAGAAGCTGAAACACTCTTTATAAACTAATGCTCTTTGTTTGGCAGCCTCAGGTTCCAGCCTCATCAGGTCTTTGGGGAAAGGGTACTGGAGGCTCATATAAACTAGTAAAAGTCCTTGTTGAATGTGTGGGTATGTGTGTGTAATGAGGTATTCTAACTGAGTCAGTTGAGGATTCTCTTTGCTAGAAGTACAGAAGACCCTTTCTTTGGGGATTAGATGTGTTTTTGTTTCCCTCTGCTTACTCTTCTGGTTCCATCCAAAGGAGCTATACAGAAGATTCAAGGCTAAACATAAAAGAAAACATATTATCAGCTGGATAGCAGCCCCTCCTTATATTAATTGCCTGCCAACTCCCCAATGCACAAATTTTAGTTATCAGGGCAACAGCACAGGGCTGGGGAGGACCCAGCCATGACAGAGGAAAGTGTGTGTCTTGTAAAAGGCTAATGATGAGCCCTAAATCTGTCACATTGCAATCCCAAGCCCATTTGCACACGGGACTCCAGAGCTCAGTGATGTCCTGAATGAAGAGATGTTCTATCACAGCCTGAGGACCCTCATCTGGGATCTGGGTGTACATGTACCCAGGATGGACAGCCATAGCAAAGTTTTGATTCAATCTAAATGAAGAGGCTTAGGGAAAGCCTAGTTTTCTGCTCCAAGGCCAGGTTGGGACAGCCAGACTTTGACTTTTAGATGTGAGGGCTCTACTCTGGTTTTCTGGAGCAACAAAAGACGGGATCTCAAGGTACATTTTGACTTGGAGAGAAAAAGAATAATTATTTCAGTTATTTAATAAGTAAAAGGTGGCCAAAGTGTTTGGTTACACATTGGAGTCTGGGAGGTCTACTTATCTTAAGCATCTTGAGATCTCTAACGTTAGCAGGAACCTCTTGGTCACAGGATGGCCTCAGAAAGAGTCTGGCAAATACTGTCCAAGATCATTGCCAGGGCTCTGGATTGATGACCTCACCCATGCGCTAAGATTCCCACAGGGTGTGCCTCTATTGTTCCTATGATCGAAAACCAATAAAAACAATCAAACCTCATGCACTAGGCAAAGAGATGCAAAACTTTCACCTTTAAACTCCTCCATGTGCCTCAAGAAGCAGAATATGCTTTTTAATTCACTGGTGAGAAGCAAGGATACTGTAAAGGCATCTGAGCCCAGGTGTTTAGAGCATGGCTAGGGTTTCATGTCTGTGCACACTTATTCAACAAGTATTTATTTGGTATTCACACTACCAGACACTGTGTTAGGCAGTGCCTTCTTACTTGGGAGATAAGCCACATTTCTTTCATTTTGTGAGTGAGGCATGAGCTGCTGTTTGTTCTGGGTAATATTTTCTAGGATGTTTCTATAACAAGGAGCCCTGGAAGATGGAGATAGTCAGTTCCTCCTGAAAGGAGGGCAGGTACCCTACCACCCATCAGAAGAGTCTCTGGTTTTCTTGGCTCAGGATTCCTCTGCTGGAACTCAACCAACCACGTGGGGAGCTACCCACTTAGGACCACGTATGTTGTCCTACAGGACTTGGGGACAAGGGGAACAGATCAAATATGCTTTTATACTCTTGCTGTGCTATGAGTGATAAAGCCCCTTGTCTCTGAGCAAAGAGTACCTGTCTTCTGTCAGCATCCACTGAAGGGTCACAGGCTGACTTGTTATTTCACAAGGAGGAAAAATCTCAGTCCCTACAAAGTTCCTGACAAGCTTATATTCTTACTGAATTTTATATTCAAAACATTCTAAAATTCAAATATTTTATCTTATATTCTTGATTAGAACTAAAGCAGAGAAGTTAAATTACTTTTCCTAGGTCACAGAACTAGCTAGTACCAGAGGGGATATTTTTGTTCAACTGTGTCTGATTCCAGAATCATTCTCTTTCCAGAACATGTAGGCATGTTAAACTGTAAACAAGAAAGTGCCTGTAGTTCTTTTTTTTTTTTTTTGAGGGTACACTTTATTTTGCACTTAATGGAATTGCTTATATGCTATGTCACCTTTGTCTCCTAGCCCTACATTTTGTTTTCTGGCCATTGGAGCTTATGTATTTTTAAAGGCAGAGCAATTAAGTCTACTTTTGCCATTGGCTTTCTAAATGTAGCTAGAAATATCTTTGTCACAAACCAGGGTTTCGTGAATGCTATTAATATCTCTTATGACAGATTCTTTTTTTAATTTTATTTTTCAATTACAGTTTACATTTAATATTATTTTGTATTAGTTTCAGGTATACAGCATAGTGTTTAAACAATCCTATACTTTACAGAGTGGTCCCCATGATATTTCCAGCACTGGAAATGTTGACCCAAGCATTGTTGTTACCATAATATTGACTATATTCCTTATACTGTACTTTACATCACCATGACTATTTTGTAAATACCTATTTGTACTTCTTAATCCCTTCAACTTTTTCACCCGGTGCCCCAAACTGTCCTCCCATCTGGCAATCATCAATCTGATCTCTGTATCTATAAATCTGTTACTATTTTGCTTATTCATTTAAGTTGTTCTTTAGACTCCACATATAAGTAAAATTATATGCTATTTGTCTTTCTCTGTCTGACTTATTTTGCATAGCATAATACCCTCTAGGTCTATCCATGTCATCACAAATGGTAAGATTTCATTCTTTCTTATGGCTGAGTAATATTCCATTGTATATACATATCACATCTTCTTTATCCACTTATCTATTGATGGGCACTTGAAAGTGACTATAGTTCTATTTGTGGCACTAGGACAGTTAAAATCCTGTTGACTTCTAAATTATCCCTGGTGCTATGATGATAAAAGAAGCTCAGACAAAAAAGTGAAGAACAGTGGAGGACTGTCTCCACCAAAAGAACATAAACAGGATACACTCATCAGTAGTTCCTTCCACTGAAGAAAAAGTTCTTTAATGTGAAGGTTGGCTCAAAGCCTGACCTACTGCCCTGTGTTCAGGAAAGGATGAGAAGTCTTTCTCAGCAAGCAGGATGGGTTGGGTTATGTGAAATCCAGACTAAAGGATGAGGAAGCTGAAGTAAGGGGCATGCCCCAGGATGATGGATGTCTCCACCACTTGGCAGGACTGTCACCATGACATGCCTTTAGAAGCCCCCGTGTACATTTCCACAGTTATTTTCATCTTGTCCTTTGTTTAACTTGCTCATTGCAGAGTTTTATGATAGAGATTGACCTGTTCCTCCAGTGGCTCCCCATATCCTCTAGGACAAAGTCACATTTCTTAGACTGGGGCTGGAGACCTGCCATGGTCCTGCCCTAGTCTACTGTGCAATGATGCAGGTCTCCCTTTCCCTCTGAAGTCTTCCCTAAGTCCAGCTCATCTCCTGATATAATTGCCTCTCTCTCCTTGGTATTTCACACTGAACTATGCCACTACTCTCACAGCATCTCTAACACTGCAGGGCCATGGACTTGACATGTTTAACTTCTCCACCAAGCACAGAACCCTTGAGGCAGGACCTGTTCTATTCAGTGAGGTCATCCCCACACTTAAATAGGTACCTAACACGTGTGTGAATTGCAGATATATAATCAGACACATACAGGCACATGGTCTATCTGTCTTTGGATCTGAATATTCATCATTAAACATTTTTATTTTGAGGTTGAGAACTTTTTTAAAGCACAAATTATCCAAGAAGGGTCATCTAGCCAATCACTTTCCTTTCTGATAAGAATGACTGGGTGGTAGATGAGATGTGATCTAACTGAAAACATTTTACCCTACTAATCATCCCACCAAGGGCCAATAGCCCAGGACCAATTTCCACCACTCCAAGATGCCACTGCCCCAGGCCAGCCCTCACTGAGAATGGAGATGTTGGCACAGGAGCCCAGGTCATTGCTAGTCATTGGGTCATTGGGTGCTCTGACCCCAACACTGGGTCATTACATCATCCTTGAGTCCTGGTGCACCTGATCCAGTCCTAGGAAGAGCTCTTGCTGATTCACTGCAGCCTGTGGAAGGAAGGAGATTCCTGCTCCTGGTCTCTTAGAAGCTATGTGACCTCCAATCCAACAAAACCTTTGATCTTTCTGAGCCTCAGTTTCTGTCCCTCCAAAGGGAGGATGAGGTCATCTTCCTGCGAGGATTACTAAGAGGAGAAAAGGAGGAACTGTATGCAAAGAAGCCGTGATTTCAATGAGAGAGTGACAGCTCCCCCTTGGGTGGCATTTGGAACAGTCACCTTGGACAATTCAACCTTACAGCTTCCCTGTCACTCTGCCTCTGATTCTGGCTGGGCCTGGGGACCCAGCCAGCTGGAAGCAGGCTGTACTTCCACAGAGTTTTTTTTTTTTTTAATTTCATAGGGCAAGTAAGGGAGATGAGGTGAGGGGACAGAGAGCCCACCTCCCATGGGCCAGGTCTCAGATAGAGGGCTGCTAGACCAGTGGGGGTGGAGGGAGAGAAAGAGGAAGGGGAGACTTATCAGCAGCCCTCTTCCCCACAAAGGCACCAGCTCAGGGGCTCTGGGCTCATCCTCTCTCCCTGGGGCCTTTCTTAAAGAAAAGCATGTCTATGTGTGGGTTCTGGGTGCACTATGCAGTAATCTATGCTTACAGTCCTTGAAGACAAGGCCATATGCCCACATATTCTCAAAAACCTAAAGTGATGTCACCACAGGAAGGATTGTTAGATGTTTAGTGTTTCCTAAATGTGTTCTGCAGAACTCTTGGTCCATAAAATTTTAGTAGGTATTCTGAGAAGAAATGGGGTCTCTGGCCAAATACATTTGAGGAAGGCTGCATTAATTTCCCTACTCCTCTCACCTCAAGTTCTAGCACACATTGGAATACTAAAGATACTGGGAAGCCCTCACTGCTTTAACTTAGCTTAATATGTCATTTTCCAAACCTATTTACACCTGGGGCATCCTTTGTGTTTGGGCTGTTTATCATTACTTTGTCAAACAGTGTTCAACACAGCACAGTTTGGGACATGGAGATAGAGCCAAGACCTTCATTTTACAGATGAGACAGAGGAGGGCCAGCAAGCTCAGGTCACCTAGAGAACCATCTCACCTTTTGGCCAGCTTCATTTCTCCTCTCTGTCTCTCAGCCCCTATGAGAGAGCCCTAGGACTTCCAGCTCCTTTGGGTGGTGGTTGGTCATCTCTGGCTGAGTTTGGATCCATTATCTTCCTAGGGAGAGTGACAAGGGAACTTTTTGCTAACTCCCAGTTGTAGATGGGGCCACCTATGGAAATCTGAGCCCTAGAGAGTTCCTGGTAGCCAGGGTACAGTCTTTAATCTTGGAGCTGCTGGTTTTCTGGGCAATTGCTGAACTGCTGGGGGTCTTGGAGAGATTCTTATGAAAGGGGATGGTTAGTAAGTTCATCTTTCTTTTCTGCTGTTCATTCTAAATTATGATTGCTGTTCAGGAAGTATTTAGAAGTGGTGCAATGAGAAACTTTTGTTTACCTACACATACATAATTTATATCCAGTACCACATAATGACATTAAAAAACAACTCTGAGCACTTGGCACATTTGTTACTGCCATCAACCCGGAGAGTAGGTACCATGGAGGGATGTCCAAAAGAGGTACAAGAATGTTGAGGCCACAGAGGTCAAGCCAGTTGACCAAGTTCTAGGACCAGGAAAAGGGAGCCAGGGCCCAAACCCAGGGAGTCTGTGCTCCAGCCACTGTTATTATGGGAAGGATGGGGTTCACTCATATTTGTTTAACAGGTACATTTTTTCTAATACTATATTAGAGAATCAATGCTTCAGCCACTACCCTGGTGTGGGGACAATCTATTACTAGAGGGATATTCCACCCTTATATTTGTTCCATGAAGCTAGTGCCTGTGTGGGTAAAAGGAATGCTGGTCACTGGTCCCTCCCTCCCCTGGCAGGTGCAGGAGCCATATGTGCTATCTGTGCTGGGACTGGCAATGGAGCCAGAAGTGGATGGTGCAGCCCCATGCATGCAGACATGCACACACACTCTATCAGAGACACACAGCTGCATTGGTGAAAAGCCAGTCCTGGGTGGCATTTACTCTTCTCCAGACAATTATAGTAATACTATTTGACTCAGTACTCAGTTACATTTCAAATTTATTTCCAATCACTTACAGCTGGATCAGTAGAAGACTAAAGTGTCTTTACCTCTGTCATTTGCTGTTCCCCTGGATGTCAAGGATTGACATTTGATGCCATTGTTCCAATCAGTATACTACTGACTCACTTCCTTGATTCCCCAGTCCCCAGGCCCACCCACCCCACTCAGATTCAGCAAGAACTTACACACCACACTGAGAATAAATTACACTGCCTAGGAAGACCCAGACTTCTTCCCTTTGGCAGAGCAAAAGCTGGCCTCATCAGTGGTCATTGTGTACTGGGGAGAGGATTCTCTGGACTGAATTCCTCTTCCTTTCCTCCCAGATCCCTGGCCCAGCACCCAGTGTTCCCCTGTCTTGGGCTGAGGTGGGTGCTCTCATGGTCTGCTTGGTAGTGCAGATGGTGGAGTGAAGTCATGGAGTAGAAGGAGGCATTGGGGGAGGTAAGGTCTGGTGCCCCTCAGATAAAGTACTCCTTTCTGCTGTTGTCACCAGCCTCTTGGAGAGACAGGTCATCCTGCATGGCTACATCTGCGGTCTCAGCAAACTCTGTGCTCTTGTCCTCATTGGTATGGTAAGTGCCCTTGTGCCGATACATGTAGTGTAGCATGAGGACAAGAAGGCAGACCAGGAAGAAGGCCACAGCAGCAATCACTCCTGCAGATGAGAAGAAACACACAGCTCTATGTGAAACCAGAACAGGGGATCCGGACACATAGTGGTTGTGGCAGGACAGACTTGCTGCTACATGAACACCAACTACCAGATGGGCTGCCTTATTCCTGCCACTCTTCTCCCTACTCTGTGTGTGCTCACCCCTCATCCATGCTCATTTGAGTTCCCCCTTCTCTCCCTTCTTTCCCTCCTCTTTCTTCCCTCCCCACTTCAGCACTTGGCAGACACAGTCAGGAATAGTGTTTCAGACTTGATCCCTGCTGAAGAGCAAATGCTCGCAGTGCATTGACCTATGTGTATGACTTGTAATTTGTGGGTTTGCCTAAAACTGAGGTGTTAAGGGGACTTGGAATTTTCATTCTTAAAACCACCAGGGGTTTCCTGGGTCATGAGACTTAAAGTGCTAGAATCAGAAAGGTGCTGGAAAATGTGGTGGAGATGTCTGCCTGATATACACTATTCAGGGGGAAAGACTAGGCTGATGGACTGGGCTGAGCTTGGGCCTCCTGGGACAGGATGGTTTGGGTGAAATGTGGCTTCACTGCTCATTGTTCCACCCAACTTCCCTGAACTGCAGGAGGGCAAGGGTTGGCCAAGCAAAAGACTGAGAGGGGAGGGGATCCTGAAGAATGCCTGTGAGGGCATGTGGTGTGGGGAGAAGCTATTCCTTCATTTGGGGTCAGGATGGGTTGAGAGATGAGGATTGAGAGCTGGTCAGTACAGCCAGATCACAGTGGACTTTGGGGTGATGGGTGAGGGGGGAAGACTAGAGTTTAAATGGGGCTAAAGGACAGTCCCTGGTGGGGTGGAGGGGAGGCTTATGAATTTAGACATTTGCTTTGAAGCCACAGAGCAAGTCTTCTGTCTTGATTTAAGAGCATAGGTTTATTTGTGGGCTTTGGGGGATGTTAGGGAAAACTGTTCCCAAGTCTCACCTTTGAGGAACAATTTCCTAAATTTGTTGCCTCTAGGACAGCGCTTTGTCTGCATGATGTTAATAATACTGTTTCAGAAAAAGAAGTGTTTGGGGGCCCAATGAGCTGGAGAATGTTAGTTACACAGAACCTAGCAGGAGTTTGAGGGCCTGCTTTCTCTTGTTTACATCTAATAGTGAAGTCCCCGAGCTGCTAACAAGCTGGGGAAATGTGCGAATCCCAGAAATATACAGCAGGCTACACCTCCCAAATCTAGTCCTTTCTGAAGTACAGTTTGGGGTCACAACCATGACCAGCGGAATCAGTACAGGGTTCCAAGCAAGGCTAGATCAGGATCACATTTCTTTAGGATGGAGAGATCCATGGGTATGGACCCAGGACAGGGAATGGGGTAAGATGAGGACACAGAAAAGAGTTCAGAGAGCCCTGGCCCATACAGACAACCTCCCCAATGCAGTGGCTCTATCTCCAGCCCTTGATCTCCATGAATCCACAGCCTTGTGAGGATCCTGACATGGTGCCCTTGGCACTGCTCTTGCCTTACTCTTGCCCACTGGGATACTGTGTTGGACATTTTCTTATAGGGCCAGACTCTTCTTCCTTCCAGTCTACATTCAAAACTGTCTTTGAGAGAGGGAAGGTACTGGCCACCCCCTGGCCCAAGTCCTCGATGGGTTCTCCCCTCAGGTGTTTCCTCTGACCCTCCTGACTACTTGAAGGGCTCCAGGCCAGCTCACCTGCAATGATGGCAATGTCCACTGTCATCCAGGCCATCCCAGGGTCGGACTCTGTGAACAGAACAAAGGAGCCCTTTGAGAGAGGAAGTTTCCCCACACCAGCAGCATCTCAGCCCAGACTGCACCCTCTGTTCACATGTGAATAGTTCTGTGAATGGGCCCAGAGTGGGCAGAGTGCACACAGTCAAAGGCCATGGACAGGCCTCTGACCAGGGGTGCACAGATAATAAGACACTCCAGTGAGAGCCAATGAGAACTTTTCATGACCACAAAGATTCCTGTCCCTCCCCCAATAGTAGTGCTCCTCCTGAACAAAAATCAGACTCATGCAAAGGTGCACCACCTGAGAGCACTTGGTAAGGTGACTTTTATGGCCAGATCTGTGCATTCCTTGGCAGATCATCAAGTGCCAGATGTGGCTGCAACTGCACAGCTATCATGGATACTGTGTCACATCGGGAACTCTCCAAGGATTCAGGACAATCCTGTTTCCCCTCATGATTTTAAGGCTAAAATTATCTTCCTTTTACCAGAACATCCAGACCTCCTAGTCTGAAGCTATCTTCACTTTCAACTCAAAGGAGCTCACTGTCCTGAGTCCTTGGCCCTGCGCTCTGGCTGGACAATATGGGCAATGGGAACCAGGGTGGAGGCACTTCCACCTGAGGCAGAAGGAAGAGCCATTAGAGGTGTGAAGTTGGAGCCTTGCAAGAAAAAGGAGAACTCCCCCCAACCCCACAGCCTCATCTGAAAACACAAGAGAAGAAAGGGTCAGTTTGCATCCCTGAGGCCAGGGCCTGACTGCTGCTCTCTGTTATCATCTAAGAAACATAACTAACCCCTTCTCCCAGGACCCAGCTGCTGCTGACATCTTGCATCCTATCAGCTGCAACTATGCTGCCAGCTGGAGAGGAAATGTTGCCTACATGGGAAGGCAGCACTGTGTGTCCTGCCATCTCCAGGAGCTGCTTGCCTTTGACCAGAAGACAGGCACTGGCCTCCCTGTGGGCCTGCAGCACAAGCAGAGATTGGGCTGCAGTTGAAGGGCAGACTGCACAGGCAAAAGCCATCCCCAACCCTGGCAGTGGGTGCTATCATGCTAGGGAGCCTCTGGTTAAAACGCAGGCTCTGCCCTTTTTGGCTGTCAAATTTTGACAAGGTACTTGACCTCTTTGGGCATGCATTTTATTATATACAACTTAAAGAAAGGAGAACATTTCCATTTGTCTGGCTTGCTGTAGGACTGAATGTAGGACTGAAACTTAAATGGCAGCTTCACACAAGGCATGTGTCTAGCAAGTGCACAGAAAACCAATGCAGTGCTCCTCCTCTTCCTTAGCCCCCAGGACATCCCACACTGGAATTTCCTAAGGCCTCCAGGATTGTACCAGTCCGCCTCTCCACTTTCTCCTGCACCCAGAGGGAAATGGTGAGTGTAGGAGTAGGTCAGCTCTTCACCATCTCAGCACCCACCAGATCACAGTTTGTTGTCCCTGCTCTTGGCCATGTGTCCCTGGCCCTGACCTTGTGGTGAGGCCTGCAGCTGGATGTCCAAATTGGGAGTTCAGAATCCCAGAGCTGTGGCACAACTCAGCCACTCTGCTTCCATCACTCACATTAGCTTTCCCCTGCTTTGTTCTTTATCTGCCTGCTCATTGCTTGATTTCTTAGCTGGGCTTCCCTTGAACAAAATGCTGTAGGACTAAGGATTTGGTTTATTCCTTCCTATAGCATTAATGTCTGAATCAGGGTCTGAAACATCATGGTGAGTGTGACCCTGAGAAACACCATTTACATTGTGACTCAAGTCCCAATGCTTGTGGTATGTGTGCACAAGTAAAATTGAAGCTCTACCAAACTGTACCCCAACTGGATGAGTGGGGTCTTGATGCTTTCTAAGTTATTTTCTGTCTCTCTCTCCCTGTCCCCATTCTTCATTTCTCTCTCTCTCCTTCATTTTGTCTCCATTCTTGGGCCAGAGTAAAAAACAATGGGACCATGGCAGCATTTGTAGCAATGTGCTGAATTATGGATAAGAACAGAACAGATTAACATATTTACTACCACTGAGTACAAAGCACAAGGCTCCAAGGAGCAAGGAATTAAATACCATCAGGAGTCTGATTAGTCTCAAGTGGAACCGTGTTCTACCTTCTCCATCTTGAGGTAGGTTATACCAATGGTGTCTGGAGGAATTTCTCAGGAAAGTTATCTCAACTCTGAAGCCCCATTTTTTCATGTGCAAAACAGAAATAGAAATACCCTAGCCTAACCAGCTTCCTGTGAGCTGACAGCTAAGGCTCTGTTCTTTAACTGAGTGTGCATCAAAACTGGCGATGTCTTACACCATTCACTGAACAACTGCCCCCAACACCCCAGACTGAGTCAGCTGGTCTGGGTGGGCCTGAGGACATGTATTCCTAACACGTTCCCAGGTGATACTGCTGGTATAGGAACCCCCCTCAGAAAATTACTGTGCTTGTGACTGTAAGAGTGGCTACAGGCCACATGGCTCAGTTCAACTGCTATTATACAATAACCCTTGCAAGAATTGAGGGGCCTGGTACCCCTTCAGCAATGCAATTAAGAAGTGACAGTCACAGCTTCTCCCATTACAACCCTGAGCTCAAGTGTTCTTTCTTCAGGAAAGAAGAAACATAGTGGGAGAGCTGGCACAATGAACTCCAAGCATTTCTGTTGACTCCCCTGCCTAGCTTCAGAGTAAGTGGGTAAAGGGACAGGGGACCCTGCACCAGGCTCTGACAAATGCATATGCCCTCCGATCAGTGACTAATGAGACTGCTGTTGTCACTGCTATATCAACTAAAAGACCCTAATGTTTCCAATACCTAAATTATGTCACAAGCTACACTTGCTTACAGGAACTAAAAAAGGATTCCCCACTGCAAAGACCAAGGTGCTAAGTGCAAAAGCCAAAATGGAAACAGGGCATCATGTGTAAAAAGGACCATGCACAAAAGAGCCAAGCGCAACAGAAGAATAACTTCGCATGTCTAAAGGAATTTAATCTCTCTATGACACAGATTATAAACACAGAAGGCTCCTCCAGTGGAGGAGAAGGTGCCATTGAAGCATGAGCTCACCCTTCTCTACTCCTTAATCAAAGAATACAGTTTCTGCTTTGCTTTATCAAACTCAGTCTCCTTCCATTGGTACAAATGACAGTGGGCAGAAGGACCTTGGTTTGGGTCCCTGACCTGGAAGGTTGAGTAACACAGTTTCCTCAGCCTGGCTCTTTGGAAATTCTGAATGGGTCTGAGGTGCTCTCAGATGACCCTGTGTTTGCTGAGTAATTTCGGTGAGACTGTGGAAGGAAGAACAATCACTGCTGATTTAAGTGTGCCTGGACTCCGATGGTGCAGCAGGAAGTACAGGAAGGTGCTCTTACAAAGGAAGATACCTAAAACACCAAAATGGCAAGGTCAATAGATACATGGAGATATTTTGGGGATCCAAGAGTGGGGCTGTGTATCCCAATCAGTGTCTGCTTGGCTTCCCAGGTCTGAGTTCCACCAGAAGTGGCTATAGCACAGAAGGCCCTGGACATGCCTATTTCTAGCCCCAGCTATATCTCCATGTGGAGAAAGTGAGGGCACACAAGAAGCCCCATCTTCCGGGCTCAGGGCTGGGTGCCTGCTTGCATACCTGTGCACATGTGCGCATTGTTGTTGGGCAGGTGTGGCATGTACAGGAGAAAAAGTGAGAAACCAAGCTCCACACCACCCTGGACTGTCTTGGGGAGTGCCACAGCCTCTCAGACCTCAGCTTTGTAGCATTACTACTGTGTAGGGTCCTTGTGAGTATGTGGGAGCACCTAGTGCATTGCCCACATAGGCTGGCTATTTCAATATTACTGTAATTTTTGACAGTGTTGACATGGACTCAGTCAAAGTGAGATTCTCAAAATGGGTATCTTTAATACTCCTGTACTCTATTTGGCAAATATGTCATCCTGAGAACCAAAAACTCTTTTTTTCTAGTAATTGATTTCAGAGAAATAATCTGAACCGCAAAGAAAAATTCATGCTAAGTCAGGTATATTGCAATAAAGTTTAAAGTAAAAGTTAAAAGGAAGAGTCTAAACATTCCATGTTAGAAAACTGGTTATGTAAATTATGATATGCCTATATGATAGAATATTATGAAATTATTGAAGTGATGCATGGGGAGTCTTATTTAAGGGAAAGAAATAGGACCCTATAACTATAAATCATGTTAATTATTTTAAAAAGTCTTAGAAAAAGGAACGAAAGAAAATACACTTGAGATTTTGAGGTGGTAAATTTTAATGGTGGATAGGAGTTATTGTAGTATTATTTTCTTCTAAGGTACAGTTCTATATACTTTCCAAACCATCTACAATAAGCCTGTGTCACTTTAAGGGATAAGGAGTAGGAGGGGGTCTTCAGAATTGGCTCTCAGAACTGACCTCAGACTAGAAGTCCATGTAGGTGCCATCCAGTTGACCTGCCTGCCCAATCCTGTGCCCTACTGGGTGTCTCCCACAAGTCACCTGGGCTGTCACTGGACAGTGGGACTGTGGTTGCATTCTCTAAATGACCTGAGTCTTGTTTTCCTACATGCTTTGCCTGACCTGGTAAAGAGAAGCTTCTAGTAGGCACTTTCAATTCTAATAATGAAGTGCACAGTGGGGAAAGAGCTGGTGCACTCAGTAAGCAGAGCTCCTGTTTTGCTTCTCCTGGGCTATACTTGTGGATGAGGAAGTTGAGCTGTGGTCTGACTCCAGTAGTCCCCACCTGGATTCTTGTGTCTTCGGGGGGAGACAAGGGGAGGATGTGGCCTCTCAGAGACAAGATCCAAGGTGCATTTTAGAAATCACAGGGCTGTTGGCCACAGGTTTGCTTCTCTGGTAGTTCCTTGAGGTCATCATTGGCATCCTGCTCAGTGGCTTCTCAAGGATCTCCAGGTTTCAGTATCCTCCTACTGACCCTAGAAAAGTCCTCATTTCCCAGACTGGTTGAGAGCCCTGTGGCTAGAATTCTCTGTGGGCCACCTTGTCCTTCTGATTTCAGTCTCAGGGGAAAGAACTTTATAATGGAAATAGGCAGACTCAGTTTTTCTCCTCTTGGCTTCCTGTTTCCTCATCTCCCCCATCTCTTCTTTTTTCCTTATCCCTGTGACCATCATCAATCTCTTCATCCTCCTCCACATAGGGGTTCAGAATGAGTCATTCCAAGATGTACCTTTTTGATATGCAGATTATTATTGGGCCAAAGGCAACCCAGACCCTGCAGACTTAAGAGAAACTTCTGTTCCCTTTAACTACCTAGGAGAATTTAAATTAGGGGCCTTGCCCATAATAAGAGATTATCAGAGATAACCTTTTTGATCTATCTATAGGGCAGGGCAAACTCCTAATTACTGAACATTCTGCTCAGTAATTGCAATGACTTCCTTCTCTCTGAAGACAGAAGTTGCCTTACATTATCCTTATCTCAGAATTCCATATGTACCTCATTTTCCCTTTCTGTCTCTAAACCCCTATGTTTGTGTGGTTCCCATATGTACATATGTAATTAAATTTGGTTATTTTCTTTTGTCAATTTGTCTCATGTAGATTTAAGTTTTAGAACAGCCAAAAGAACCTTGGAGTGTAGAAAAAAGGTTCTTCCTCTCCCATCAGTGAATTTCCCCTATCCTTTTTGAGTCTGTGTCTATTTGTATATTTATAAAGAAGCAGATGAACTTGGCCTCTGGAAACAATGATCTCTTGGTCTATCTTGAAGAGAGGCGCATTAAGCTGAGTAAGTGTCAGAGAGGTCAGGTTAGAAAGGTCCTTATACACTCTGAAAGCCAGCCATTGTAACCTCAGGTTAGTTGGGTTTGCACCTTAAGGTCACAGGATAGCTCCTCTTTCAAATGTCTTGGAGAAGGGTTGGAGGAGTTAAAACCACCTGTTGCTAACACTGTAGTGAGCAGGTGTTATCAGTGTCTGGGATCATAGAAGCTTTGGGTTGTAAATAACCTTGAATGCTCATTCTGGCCATCCTTGCCAGTTCTTCTGTTTCTCTACAGCCTTCCTGACCATAGCTTTACACTGTGTCCACAGCTTCCCTGAGGTTATCAAACCAGCCCCCAATAGTAGGTCTGTCCAACCACACCAGGTGGCTCTGTGCCCCTGGGACCCAGCCCATCATCTGGCCCTTGTTTTAGTCACATTATCTGTCTACCAGAGCTCCACATTGGCCTGGAGCTGCCACCACTACTTTTCTTATTGTTTGGGGGGAAAATAAAATACAAATGGATGAATGCAAGGCTTTGTTAGCAAATTAATTTCACCCATCTCCTTACCAAATTAAGGGAATGAATATGCAAAACAACTGTTTGTTCACAGTTCCATTTCTGTCCTGGTTTCCCGAAGTCATGCCTGCAGAGGGGAGGTGCTGAGGTGAGAGGGCACAGAACAGAGGGCTCTGTGGTACAGAAGCAGCAGAGAAAGGGAAAGAAGACCTACAAGGGGGATGCAGTTTCTTTTCACCCCTCCTTGCTGTCAGAACACACTCTGTGTGTCTGTTGTTGGCAGGGATGGCATGTGGGCAGGTTCTGCAATTTTCTAGTCCCTTTAGGGAACAGAAAAGTCTAATCAAAACAAAAGCTTTGGTTTCAATCCATTTTATAGAGCCTAAAGGACAAGCTAGTCATAGAAAGAGAAATGCTGCATGGTTCTACTTTGATGAAAAACTAAAGTAGTCATATTCATAGAATCAAGGAGTGAAAGGGTGGTGGTCAGGAGCTGGGGGGTGGGGTGGGGGAGGAGAGTTGGTAATGGAGGGGCATAAAGTTTCAGTGAAGCAACGTAAGTAAGCTCTAGAGATCAGCTATACACAACTGTACCTGTATATAGTCAAATGTAATGGATGGTACACCAAAACATTTGTTGAGAGTGGATTTCACATTAAGTGGTCTTTTCTTACCACAATAAAATAAAATTGAAAAAAAAATCACTCCTGTGCTCAGCCTGTCCAGCAGAGGAAAGGGGGCCTGGACAGTAATCCTCTCCTCATCTCATCCTCCTTGCCAGCTCTGAGCTCAGGACCCTCCTGGGCTGCAGTGGGAGGGGGATGCCAGGCAGGAGGGAACCTTCTTTCTACTTAACTGGTAACATGGTTATCTCATCTTAGCAAGAATGCCCTTGGTGTGTAAGCTCTTTCTGAAGGCACAGTGATGGGCTCCGGAAAGAATTAGTGCAGGAATGCCCACCCTGCACCGTCTCTGTCCCATGTGGCCTTCAAGCTACCTGAGCTTTCACTGGCCCCCTGCCTAGCCTGGGCGGGGCTCTGTCAAGGGAGTGCTCTAAAAATGCTTTATGCCCAGCCCCTTTGAACCTGCACAACAGAGATTGTTTAGGGTATGCAGCCACCGCCCTGACCCAATCTCTTGGCATGTGCCTGTGAACCTCTGACACCTCCCAGGAATTCCCATGTAGTTCAGCACTACTTCCTGGCAACAGGAACAAGTACACACTATGAATGGGGAACCAGACTCCCTTGGGCACCAGCCTTGCTTGCTTTGGGGGCTCTCTCAGGCCCTTCTCACTTGCTTTGAGGTGAAGACATGCCCAGAGCAACTTGGAGAGGCAGGAATAGCTGTGCCTCTCAGGGACAATGCAGTATTGTCTTCTCCCACAATCACCCTCAGGGATGCCCTGCACGGCAGCTATCTAGGACAGCTTGTGGTTGATCACACTAGAGCCAGTGTGAATTCCACTTAGGACATGTCTAGTGTCCGTTTTGAGTGTGAGCATACTTACTACTCATTTTCCTCAGCTTTGAGTCTTTCACTGACTCCCTACATCAGAAGAGACCTATTCATTCACCATCTGGTTTACACACACACACACACACACACACACACACACACACACACGTATATGTCCAAACATATACATATATGGCTTTCTATGTCCTGCAGCTTTGACAATGACTCCCCATGGCAGTGGCAGGTACATCTCTAAGGCACAGCCCTGGCACTTTTGGCAGGATTGTGAGCATCTCAGGTCCATGACTCTTGTGTCCCAGCACAGGGTCAAGCCCATGCATGGTCAGCAAGATCCAGGTATGATGGGAAGACACTTCTTTGATACTTTTTTTAAGGAATAGCTGTGCTTCTCAGTGAAATGTGGAGGCCTAGAATGGCTGCTTGACCCAGAGATGATGGGCTAGGGTTGCTCTCACCCATACTGAGATCAGGGTGGGAAGGAGCATGGGGTCAAAGGATCCAGTCTCTCTAGCCTAGGATAGAATAGAAGAGAGGTAAGTGTTATTATGTGTCTCCCTGGGGTGATCGTGGACACCTGGCTGCCTCTGAAGCTTTACCTGGTGATAATGTACCCTCTCCTAGACTACCATAAAAGTGGGACCTCCACCTCTAAGTCATCTATGTACCTTTTGTTTGCTCTCCCATTCATAATACCCTCAGGCCTGGCTGCTCCCTGGCCTCCACTTCCCCAGTGACCCCTATTGCCTGAGGATCTGACTTCCCACTGAACTCCCCCTCTCCTGGTGGGATAATGATGCAATTGCTACCATTTGGACTCACTTTATAATTACATGCATTGTTCCAATTTCTCAGGAGAATAATTGAGATGGATGTTGTAATGCCTTTTACTTTACAGTTGAGGAAGCTGAGGCCCAGACAGGTTGGGTAACTTGCCTGAGGTCACACAGTGATTATGGGTGGGATGGCAATCAGGTCTGATTCCAAAGCAGATTCTAGAATCATCCATTCAACAAAAGTTCACCAGGGGCCTATTATGTTTTGATTTAGAGCCTGAAGATCTTATAGTGGATGGCACAAAGCCCTGCCCATAGGGGCATCCATTTTTTATTTATTTTTTTTCAATTACCGATGATGTAAAGTACAATGTAGGAGAATATAGTCATTAATATTATAATAACTATGTAGGAGCTTCCATTTTTAGAGGAGGGAGCAAGGGATAGGGAATACATAATGAGTACCCATGAGGTCACATGGTGATAAATGCTATAAAACATTAAGAAAAGAAAAGGGGGAGAGGGCTTGCTTTTTCAGAGAATGACCAGAGATGCTTCTCAGAGGAGGCACATTCTGGGCTATGCTATAGACTGAATGTTTGTGTCATCCTAAAATTCACATGTGGAAATCTGTTCCCCAATGTGATGGAATTAGGGGGCCACTGTGAGGTGATTAGGCTTTAACAGTGGAGTCCTCAAGAGCGGGATTATGATCTATTAGAGATTCCAGACAGTTTTCATACCCCTTCTACCACCTGAGGACACAGTGAAAAGATGGCCATCCATGCACCAGATACTGAATCTGCTGGTGCTTTGGTCTAGGATTTCCAAGCCTCCAGAATTGTGAGAAATAAATGTCTGCTGTTTAAGCTGTCCAGACTACAGTAGTTTGTCACAGTGGCCCTAAAGAACTAACACTGCCTGAACTAAGGGAGGGGATAAGCCCTGTGAACTTCTGAAAGAGGAAGTTTTGGGAAGATGTCAGCCAGCAGGGAGGCCGGGTCATGGCGGGCTCATTGTGTTCCATGTGGCCAGAAGATCATGTGGCTGGAGCTGAGCAAGTGAGGGGCCAGAAGCTAGGAGCTTCATGAGAGCACAGCAGGCTGAATAATGTAGGCCTGGAGCACAGTACCGAGTAAACTCTTAATTCCTCCAGAGGCCTGGGAGGTCAGGAAGGGTGTCCAGCAGGAGCAGTATGAATTGTGTGTCTGAGGAGCATCACTTTGGCTGTTGTGCTGAGGACAAACTCTGGGTAAGGAGGGAGACCACAGTGGTCTAGGCAAGTGCATGGACTAGGGCTGTTGTGGTACTGGTGGTGAGGAACAGTAAAGCTGTGGATGTATCTGGAAAGTGAGTCCAGTAGGATTTGCTAAGGGAATAGATGTGAAGTATGTAAAGAGAGGCTTGAAGATTTTTGTCCTGAGCAAGAAGGATGGGTTTGCAGCTCACTAGGAGGGGAAGCCTGAGAAGGGGGTCTCCTGGGGATGCTGGGGTGGAGGTCCCTGATGGGTGCAGGACATGTCATGCTCAGGAGCTTGTGAAATGTGAAGCACAGGTGCAGTGAAGGCCACTAAATATCAAGTCTGGAGCTTGGTGGGTGAGGAGAGGGTTGGATTCCTGGCCAGGGGTCCCCAGCATCTTGATGGCTCTTATAGCCATGGGCAGGTACAAGACCCCAGAAAGTATGACTGCAGAAGAGAAGCAGCACAGCTGAACTTTGGGCCTTAGACATGACAGGCCTGGCAAGGGGGAAGGCTGGGTATTGAAACCCAGCATAAAAGGTCAGTGAGCCAGGATGAGATCAAAGAAAGCAGTGTCTGGGGGAGTGTACTGTGCATCCCACAGCACTGGGCGGCCCTACTACAGCTTTCCCACTGTCCATGGCTGCTCTGTGTCCCCAGGACCTCAGTGTGTGCATGGGCCTCCATCTCCTCTCACATCCTCATAGGCCTCACTACTGAGGTTGCCCTCTCTCCTGTATCACCCCTGACAACATTCTATTCTCCAAACTTAAAGAAAGAAAAACTTCCCTTGATACCTTGTCTCTCTCCAACTCCTGGTCACTTTTTCTAATCCTCTTTATAGCAAAGATTTCCCAAAGTATTTCTATACTTGTTGTTTCAAATGCTGCTTTTTCAGTGAAATAAGCTGACATGAGATGGTGACTGGAGGGAGGGGAGCAGGAGGAGGAGTTGAGCAGAGAAAGGCAGTGATTTGCAGGGCAGTGCATTTGGGTATGTGATCATGGCTCTGAGGTAGGACCAGTCAGTGTGAACATGTAAGTGTGTGTGTGCATGAATGTGAGTGGGGTGTATTTCCAGCCATGGTGCATTGTTTGAGTTCAGGTATATAGGAGGGGAGAGAGTTGTATTTATTTATCCAAGTCTGGGCATTAGGAGAGAGGGAGAAATAGTTAAGAGAGTTCGACTATCTCCCACCCTCAAAACACACACACACACACACACACACACACACACACTCACGCAACCACCTGTGGACACAACAGAAAGCAGCACAGGAAGTTCTAGTCCTCCTGGAGTTTACAATAGAAGGAAGGGATACAGACAATAAAAAGGAAAAATAAATAAGCTGTGTAGTATGTTAGACATTGCTAAGAAAAAAATGAAGCAGAAAAGAAGGCAGGGACCATAGGTGGGAGTTGCAGTCATGAAGAAGGTAGCATTTTGTAAGATCTGACAAAGGCAATGAAGTATGTGGACATCTGGGGAAGAGTAGTCCAGAGAGAGGAACAGCAAGCACAATGGCGCTAGAGTGGGAGCAGCCTGGTGTGTTTATGGAGCAGACGGAGGCAAGAGTGTTGGAGTGAAGTGAGTGCAGGTGAGATATGAAAGACACAGTCAGAGAGTTACCTTGAGTGCACTGTCTGAGCTCAAATTTGACTCTGAGGTAGACAGGAGCAATGATGGGGTTCTGAGCACAGGAGTGACATAAACTGACTAACTCATTGACAGGATTGCTCGGGCTGCTGCGCAGAGGAAGGGGACCGACCCACTGGGGGTGAGGGATGGTATGTCACAGTAAAATTCAGAGAAGAGAGGATGGATTTCAGTAGAAGAAATGAGAAGTAGTGGGTTTTGAATATATTTCCTAAGCATTGTTGACAGGAGTTGAGGACATATGAGGGACTACAACGATGGGCTAGGGATTCGAAGGTGCATGGGCAGGAAGTGAGGAAATGTGGCATTTGGGACAGTGGGACATGGCCAGGCCACCAGATATGAGGTACCCATAGGGCTCAAGAATTGTAGGTATAGATATGTCAAAAGTGATCAGAGAAGAGGATGGTTGAAATGGAGACTGGAAGTCACGGGCAAAGTCTTATTCTAGTGTGCCTGCAGGAGCTGGTGGCTGACAGTGAACTGAAGAACTGAGATAAGTCCCCTGTGTGTGTTGACAGCTCAGGGTGGTGATGAAGGTATATTTCAGAGAGGGAAAGAATAGATGATGAATTAAGAGGAGAACACAATGTGTGCTTTTGGAAGGAAGCCACTTTTAAAAAAAAGGACCTGTCTACTCATACCCAGTGGTACCAGAGTGTGGGAGAGGAACAGCCATCATCTGAGAGAGTCAGCAGTGTCCTCAGGGCTAGGCTTCCACTGACAGCAGAGGATAAGGGGTGTTCAAAGAGCTTGAGGTAAGGGGATTAGTCACATGATCTGTGGTTCCAAAGGGCAGAGCTTATAGGGAGCGGAGAGACTTGGTCAGCTGGGGATGAGCTGAGCTATTTTGGGGAGGTCTGGGGATAGGAGTGAGCAGAAGGCTTAGGTGTCCAGGTATCATTGGAGTCTTTGTGTGAGAGGCCTAGGAGCTGTTAGAGTTGTCTGTGTGATCTTTTCTCCCACTTCATTCAGTTCACAGAACAGACCACCTGGTAATTTAAGGGCTAAAGTCATTGGCAATCTAGGCCACAAGGGGCCTGACACACTGAGTTGTCTGTCCCTTCCTAATGCTTTGGTGTTTTGGGGCAGGCTAGCCACATCTGGCCAGAGGGCTGTTGGTCCTTCTGCAAAAGATCTAATCCAAGTTCCAGAACCTCAGGCTCTCATGGCTCTCACTTCAGGCATTCTCCAAATTGGCCTTTCATCGTTGTTCTGATGTGTTGGGCTGCTCCTGGCAGGAAGCTCCTGGGAGGTAGTGGTGCTTCACCCTACTATAGAGACTCTGGGCCTTTGTGAACTCTGATCTACCATCAAGTTCAGGGCACACCACCTCCTTTAAGAAGCATTCCCTGACTTGTGCACAGGGCTTGCATACTCCTTTCTATATTCCTGCAGGAACAGCAAATTTTTTCACAAACATTTTAGGATTCACAGGCCACATATGGTCTCTGTTGCACATTCTTCTTTGTTTAATTGTTTGTTGGTTAGCTTTTTACAACCCTTTACAAATGTAAAAACCATTCTTAGTTAATTGTCTGTACCAAAAGAGACCACAGGCTAGATTTAGTCTGCAGGCTATGTTTTGCTGAACACTTGTTCAACTCACCACTACAAGGCTTTGCACACTAATTTTTGAGCTCCTAGAGGGCAAGGACTGAATTTTATACCTCAACATATGACACAATGCTATGTGAGTGAATTAATGATGTAGAATAAAGAAATCCTCTGACATGTTCTAACTAATTTTATCATTATTTTTTTCTGAATACCTGTATCTCACAAGTTAAATAAATAACCTCTTTAAGACCTTTCAGGCCATCCATTAAACAGATTCACACTGAACTTCCAGTGATATGTATGGCTATCATTTACTGAGTTTCTTGTACATGGCAGGTCTTTTTAGAGTCCCGAGGACACAGAGATAAAGCCAACATTGTATGCCACATGTGTGCATGCATGTGTGTGCATGCTCACACATGTGGTTCAAGCACACACCACTCAACTTGTGTAGCTAGGGTCACACTGACATGCCTTCTGTGGTCTCTGCTCTCTGGCTGGCTAACATGTGATAATTCCACTTCTCTGGAGGACTTAATTCACTTAAACAATCATATAATTGCATTTGCAGCATAATTAGGTACCTAATTATGTGACTAAATGTCCTCTGTCAGGCTGCATATGTAAATATTGATGATTTAGATGGCCGTGCTTTGTTATTGGGTTTCCAGAAGGCTTACCAGTTGGCAAACAGGAGGCAGAAAATGTTTTTTTCCTTCCTTCACCGAGTTTGACAGGCAGGATCTGCAGAGCCCTGTGTCCTGTTGGGAAAGCCAGCATGATGGTGAGGGTAGTGGGAGGTGGAGGGGACTGTGTTGCCTTGGGTACTGGTTCAAAGCCTCAGGTAGAAATTGTCAGATGAAGGCAGTGAGATGAGTGCTTGCATTTTAAAGACAAGACAGTAGCACTTGTCCACAAGGCATGTTACAAGGGGAGGCCTGAGTGACCCAGAGACAGCAGGACCCCCAGTTTAGGACCAAAAAGGTCAAGTGCAGTAAAGGGTCCTGGCAGGAAGGAAAGCCAAAGGAGCAGGAAGCCAGTGAGTGGCCACATCAAGGATGCTGCCTTCTCTGTCCCAGGGAGGATGTGCTGAGCCTCACCATTCCTCCATGTGCAATGGAACTGTGAATGAACCCATCTCACTGGGTGGCTCTGAGGATAACATGAGCTGATGCATATAGACAGAGCAGTAGTTTACACAAATGTTACACATATGATAGCTGATACACATATGATAGCTATTACACATATGATAGCTGATATTGTGTAGATACTACTGTGATTTGGTTTTTATGTGGAGTCATGTTTGAAAAGGGTGTTAGGAAAGAGAGGGGCCTTTTGTTTTAAATATTGGGAATGTATTGCTTGGGGAGGGTGGTGACAAGAAGGGCAGATCAACAAACTGCTCTTTACAGAAATCATCTTAAAGCACTTCCAGGGGCATGCTGACATGCAGCTTAAGAAGCACAGGTTGTGATGCCAGAGAGATACCTGTGAATCCTGGCTCCCTGCATCCAAACTGCCTTCAACCATCTCTAACACTGAGCTCACTCATTTGTAGAGAAGGATGCACCTGTATGCAATGTTCAACCCATGAAAACTCGTATCTTAATGTATTTAAGGATAAGAACACTTTGCTACACCACACAACACACACCACGCACACCACACACACCACCACCACCACCACCACCACCTGCACCTTTCCCACATAGGACCTCTGGATGCTGGGCCTTTGGTGGGGAGGTACCAGCAGCCAGTTCCTGTAACTTGAGGGCAGAGAGCACTCGTTTACTTTCTGAAACAATTGTGCTTCCTGAGCACTTCTCTCTGTGCTGTTAGCCCTCCTTTGTTCTCTGTATATCAGGGCCAGAAAGGAAGTTCAGGAAATCACTGATTCACTTCACTTTGCATCAGACAACAGAGCCAGGAAGTTGCCTGCTCCTGGTTCAAAACCGTATGCTGTCTTTGTCCTTAGGGAGGAAAAGCTATTTCTCTTCACTGCTTCTGTCCCACCACCCCGTGACTCCATCCTTCCCTGTTTTCCCGGCCAATGAAGATACTATATAATATGTCCCAATCCATCACCCAGGCATACCACTTCTTCATTTCCCCAGTCTCCCTGTCCAGGTCTTGTAACAGATACTTCCACCACATGAGTATTTCAAAAGCAAAGAAGCATAAATACATATATAACTCTTCCTTCCATCAGTTGAAATTCCATGCTGCATATCAACTGTCATCTAAATTAAATGTATCTTTCATAGAAAGTGATAAATGCCATGCAGGCTAATCAAAGAGGGCCAACAAACTTAGACTTGTTTCATTTCAGAATTTCTCAGGTGTGTGGTTAAGGATCAACAACTTGTTAGTATATAATAACCAACAGGTGAACTGGCACATTCCTGTTGTTTTAGTGCAGTCAATACAAACAGGACTCTTTGTTCAGCTTCCTCATCAGTGATTCTAGCACTTCAAAAGCAGGTTTGAAATCTAACACATAATTTTAGGGGGTGAAAAGTAAGTACAAATGCAACAGTGTGCAGCCAAGAGGGGGGGCCCAAATAGGGATTTGGAATAGGGTCCAGAACTCAAGGCATCCAGGAAATATTAGAAAAATATACAGGATGTCCTCATCCCCCCACTACCACAAGGCTAAGCTGGGGGATGGGACACATGGAAGAGGGCCATTGGGAGCTGTGTTGTATAGCAACAGCTTGGCAGCTAACTTCTGGCATAGTCATTTAACATATCTATAACCTTTAACTAGTTTCATAGATAATGTTAAATAGCTGTGGTCATACCTTGAGCCAGGGGGATGAAAGTGACTTCCACCCAAGATGTAACCAGGGTGGGGGCAGCTCTGCCTGGTTACAACACCTACATGAGAGCTTAGAGAAGATTGGCTCCATGACATGGGGCCACACCTGCCCAGACTTATATGATGGCAGCCCAGTAAACCTGGAAGAATACAGGAATGCTGGCAGGTATAACTGATTGTACGAGGAGTCAGAAATGGGGGTGCAGAAGAAGGTTGGCATGGGTATTTAAACACAGACATGGCAGCCATTGAAGACAGAACCACGTGGTTTTGGCAGAGTGGGGACCCTCGCAGCTTTGGCGAAAGTGAGAACCATGTGGCTTTGGGGTGCTCCCTTTTGCCATGTGGCTTAGGAAGCAGGAGAGACTTTGCCTGGAAGAAAAGGGGTGAAAGGACTCTTACTGGTGGGCCATGAGAAGGTGCCATATGACTTTGGATTAACTGGAGATCCTGGCTGCAACACAGCTGATGGTGCTGGGAACCTGAATCACGGACTTCTATTTCTTTTCCTGAGATATGGTACCCCAGATTAGGGCAGGGGGAGAGCAAAGGACTATGTGCATCTGTGGGTATCCTAAAGGACTTTAATATTTTAATGAAGATATTAGGTCACTACTTTAAGTCTGTATAGCTTTAAATAAATATTTTCTTTCTTTTTCAAAAATCTGTGGCATTGAGAGATGTTTTTCTTCTGGCAGTGGACATAGCAAACCTAGTGGGGGGTCCTTTTGGTAATAGTATATTGTACACCCCCTTGGCCCTGTTCTGTAACACAAACACAATTTTCTATTCTGTCACACTGTTGTACTAATTAGTTAAGCAAACCAAGTAACCGAGTGAAAACAGTTAACAGAAAAGATACTCACCATCTATAGGTTTGGATATGTTTGAGTGATCAGGATTAAGGACTCCCAGATAAGTCAGATGGTCTAACAGGTTTTAAATAATCTTTTTCTTTTTAATATGAATGCTTTTATATTGAAACAAATGTAGCTTTTGAATTTTACACCTTCCAAATAACTATTTTGAATTGTGCTTTGGAAAGGAGAAAAACTGCAATTTTAGGTCAAGGAAGAAAAAAATAAATGACTAAATTCAGTGCATATCTTGAGTTTATTTTCCTCTTTTCCTTTCCCTTGTCTTATTACTACTTCTACCATCACTACCACATTTAATATCATTAACAAAGTTCATTATTAATCTGCTTGGTGAATAATGACAATGAAGAGTCTTAAAGATCAGGTTGGAGAAGCTCAGTCTTCTCTTGTGGGCAACGAGTAGGTAAGAGATTACAGAAAAAAAAAAAGGTTCTCTAGAAATTCTGAAGTGATACAGGGAGGAAGAGAAGAAAAGGCTTCTCTCTTCCAAGTTTAGAAATGCACTTGCAAGCTATCCAGAATGAATCAACATGACACAATGACAGACCAACAGAACTAAGGGTAGTGGACATAAGACGGAGATATGGTGTGAATTGGGGGCTCCAGGAAGGCACACCTGATAAGGCTGGAAATCTTAAGGATTAGAGAATTTGAGGTTCTGGCAAGAGTGTAATTACAAATTGATAGGTGTGATAGAAGTGATTAGGAGGGTTTGAATAATGATTTATAATGATCTATTAGTTTGTATTTAAATATAGTCAGTTATTAAATCACTTCCACAATTAAATTATTTACAGTAATTTTCAAGTTATTTACTATTAATATGTGTTTCAGATGTTCAAATTTATATAAAAAATAAATAGGTTTTTAACCATTGTGGGAGGCATTGGTGAGATAAATGAAAAGATGAGAAGAGAATCTCAAAAGCTTCCCTAGGAGGCTTTTTTAAGACTAGCAATGGACCATCTATGCAGAAGTCTTTGCAGCTGGGGACCTGGCCTGGGACTCAAGTAGGTGGGCTGTCTCACAGCAGCAGCACAGCCTCCTACTCATGGTTCTCAGCTCTGGCTGTACATTCAAATCAGATGAGACCCTTTATAAAATGTCCATGCCCAGGTCACACCTCCTAGTGCTGCCAGATAAAATGCAGGACACCACTTATATTTAAATTTCAGACAAACAACAACAGTTACTTTTAGTATGTTCTAAAAATCACATTCCAAAAAACTAAAAACTGTTTAGTTTTTTTTTTTGTCAACTCATTAGATAGACAGATTCTCCTGGTAGGGACACACCCAGTGGACATCACTAGGGTCTGCCAGGCCTGAGCCAAAGCCACAGGCACAGCCAACTTGAATCCCACATTGTCATCTCACATGTTCGCATCCCACCAGTCCCACAGGAGCCCCGTGTAGGTCACACAGTCTCCAATGCTATTTCATATTCCACAGTTCTGGCTCCTGCTATTCCCTCTGACTGAAATGCCCACTTCTGGCCCATCTGGTGAACATACACAAATCAGTCCACAGTAAAACAGCTCCACCACTGAGGGATGCTTGTTCTGAACTTCTGGCAAGAGTGACCTCCTGTCACTGTGGACAGGACTCATCAAATATGTCAGAATGACCCCTGTCATTGCAGGAAAGGTGGTGGAATATTCCTTCCAGTGTCCTAGTATTTTGCAAGGTGGCTGGCACATCTTAAGTGGTTGTCAAAAGCTTAATAAGTGGAAGCTCCTCTCAGCAGTACACTGAGATGCAGCAGAAAATATCCAGGTGAGCAGTTATGAAAGCAGGCATTTTCAGTCATTGCTAAACCAATGGACTCGAGCATCTATCAGATGATAGGTAGTAAAAACCACCTCCTGTGTTCATCTCTCCACACTGCAAAGAGTTTGTTATTTATACTACTCCTGTGACTCTAATGACTATCAACGATGCTCCTATTGATTCCAAGGAAGGGATTTGAGAAGCCCCTCTGCATGCCTTCCCCAGACACCAGCTCAGCTGAATAGCCACCTGGTTGGGCCTCCTGCCCACCCCCTCAGTCTGCCCTTTCTCTGGCTTCAGCATTTGTCTGCCTTGGTGTCTGGGAGAGACTCATTTCTTGATATTTCAGGGCAGACCACCTGCACATTACTGTTTTGAGTATCTGAACCAGGAGCTGCTCTCCGGCCATACTGCCAGCCTTTCCCGTAAGATCTGAGTTGCTGCTTTAGTTCTCCAGCAGGTCCTCTGTAGGCAGGACTCACTTTCCTGTGTACCCATCCTGTGGGTCACCGCTGGGTGGCAGCACCATTCAGGGAAGGCTCCAGTCACTGGGCCAGGCTGACACTTGGCTCTGCCTAACCCACCCCATGCAGAAGGTTGCTATCTTGGCTTTGTCTGGAGGACCATTGTCCTCTATGCATCTATGTGCATCAGAGCCTGGACAGAGGACAGCTGGGAAGTCACTGGGCTCATGCTGGCTGCTTTTGATGAATCTGCTCTCTGCTGGAGCTCCCCCTGCATCTTATCATATGGATGATACTTCTCAGCAGAGCCTGCTTTCAGGGGAGAGCTACAAGTTTGTGGTACCTCTCATTGGCTGAAATTGCCAGACAACCTTGCCAGTGTACTTGCATCCACACTTTATATAGGAAAAGATTCAGGTTCACAGATATAATCACTTGCCAAGGGCAGAGTCGAAATGTTCAAACCCAGACTTGCACCCAGGTTCCACTGTGGCCCCAGCCCTGGCCTACCTCCTAGGGTGGGGCCGAGCTGGTGATGGAGTCCTGGGGGCCAGCGGCAGTGATGTTCTCTCCACCTGTGGTCTCTGCGGGGCACTGGGCATAGCAGCTCTGTTCGCAGAGGCAGGGATGACCAGCCCATTTAACAGATTAGACAACTAAGGACAAAGAGGCCTAGTCACTTGCTCAGAAACAGTCTGCTAACTCAGTCTGTCCCAACCTAAAGACAGGAAGTTTAACAGTGACCCAAGCCTAAAGGAAAAGAGTTAACTTTTGAAGGTAGAATTTCTGCCTTTAACTGGGTGTGCATGGTGTGTGGGATGGTGGGCAGGAAGATGAGTTCTTTGATCTTCCAATCAGAACTTCTAGGACGGAGGAAGGCAGTTGAGAGGCCAGCAAACCTGCTTTCAAACCATATCACACTTTAGACAAAACACTTCAACACCTTCTATTTTCTAGACTCAGGTCCTACCTATACTATGGGATCACTGGTGCTTCACAGGGCATTCTGTGGGGGCTTAACCACACACACAGTCCTTGGATACCCATGTAGGTACAGCTCCCACTGCCATGTGCAGAACCCTAAGACCTCTTGAGACTCCCTCTCCATCACCCCTCCTTGCCAAGCCTTTGTCCCCAGTTGTTCTCTATTGCCTATGGCCACCAGAAGCCTGTTTTGGTGTCTAAGAAAATTAAGATGATCCCTGGGTCTTACTGTCTCTATTCTGAGGGTTGGGCTCTAGGGATGGGCCTAAGAAATCAGCTGTTGAGTGGCTGGGCCCAGGACTGCTTTATCAGTACCAGGCCTACTCTGTGAAGGCACAAGGTACCCTTGCATCTCCCTGATATGAGGCTCAGGCTGCTTTCTTTACTGCGGGAGCCTTATCAGAGGCAGGCCTGATGAAAGAGCCATTTCCATCAGGACGAAAAAGCAGAGGGGAAGAAGGCCCCCAGAAGAAATATAAGGCACTTGCACTCAGCCAAGCTGGCTACCTGCCTGTGAGGCACAGATCTGCACTCAGATGGAGCTCAGGACAAGGTACCCCATGCATTCCTCTCAGGAGCAAGTGGAGACCTTCACACATGGGTCTGAAGTTCACAGAGACTTGAGCTGAAATCAGAGGCTATTTCTCTAAGGGCGCTGATGTTTGGGTTTTCTCAAACATGCAGCGTGCGCGGTGGGGGTGGGGCTTGCAGTGCTTAAGCATGAAGCCCTTTGTCTCCTTAAAACTATAGCACAAAAGCACACGGTGTCATTGACAGGAGGACACTGACTGCCTGTAGGTGAACCTGTTGAGTGCAGAGGTTGTAGAATGGAGTGACATAGAAGTGCAGTGTTGGTATTGTGGTTTTCTGTTGGTGCGACCTTGGGACAGTTTCTGGGATGCCTTTCCCAGAAACACTAGGGACACCTAGCTATTGGAGGGCCTAGACCCCCTTCTCAGCAGGTGTAAAATAGCATACCTTCCAGTGGGCACAAGGAGAGCCACCCAGGTTCCCTGGCACAGAGAGAGCTCAGTAAATGCCAACACCTTTCCCACCTCCTGCCCTCCCCTATGCCAGGCTGCAGTGAAGACCCAATGAGATAAGTAGTGTGAACACGTGTGAGACCCAAGTACAAACAGATGCCCAGGTGGCCAAACTTCTAGCAGGGCTGCCGGGTAAAGCTGAAGAATCAGTCACTTAGTATCAACTGGATTCTCACATTGGGATCATATTAGCTGAAGGAGGAGGCACTCAGAATGAGCTACTGTGCCATTTAAGTGGCTTTGATCTCCTCAGTGGACTTCCCTAGGACTGCTCATCAGACTAAGCAGAAAAGTGTGCGAATTTATGAAGCAGGTAAGAACACCTTCCCCACACACTTCAGTCTGATGAATCTGACTGCTCATGCAACTTACCCTGGGGGAGTTGTGTCCATTGTCACCTCTGACAAGGGTGTGGGGCAGAAACTGAGGTGGTGGCTTCCTGGGTTCTAACCTAAACTGCAGAAGCCTGAGCTAGTCTCTTCATCTCCCTATTTTGCAAAGGAGAAGCCTATATTTTGGGGCTGGGCTTTCATTTTGCCAAAAAGACTAGGGGAGGCTGAGCATGGTATGAGAGCTTCCCTCCCTTGGCAGATGGCAGGTTGTACCCCAGGAGCAGCAGCCCAAGACCACCCTTGTCCACAGCCTTTCCTAGTTCTCTTCATGCCTGCTGGACCAGCCCCTGAAACCCCAAGGGGAAGGACACTGTTCCATTCTCTCTACTGGGCTGGCACCCCCACCTTACATGGACCCAGAAAGTGAGTGAAGGACCAATGCACATTCCTCCAGCCCATGTCTCCTCAGTCACATTTCCAGTTGCTCCTTGAGAGTCCTCAGTGTCCTGTGAACTGCAGATGCTCACACTCATTCCTTGTAGAGCCCAGCACAGCCGTGCAGAAAAGCTTCACTCAGAAGGTAAAACTAGCCATTGTCTGAGAGGCTTTAGAAACTGCTGTGGGTGTGTGTGCATGCATACCCACAATTAAGGCATCTTTCAGGACCAATGAGTACAAACTGGGCCTTTGGTGAAGCCCCTCCTGTCCCCTTTCCCTACATTAGGCACTTCTCAGGAGTCCTCCACCATCCTCTTCCTTCCATGCTGCTCCCACCACAAGCTATGCTGGTCCAGGCCCTGCTCTCAGCCCTTTGCTAGAGAATTAACTGAGATGCTGAAGGGCTCCTATCTCAGAGACATGAGCATTCTATAGATCATGAGCAAGTGGCTTGGAGGACCCAGGGCACAGGAGGATGATGGAATTCAGCAGTTGCAACAGATGCTAGGAGATAGTCCAATTATGTCTCCACCATCTCACCTGTCTCACTTCATATTCTAGTTTGCACTTTCCACCCTTCTTCCCCAGCCATACTGGCCTCTTAGCTATTCCTAATCAGGCCAGGCCTATTCCTGCCTTGGGGCCTTTGCACTTGCTATGCTTTCTACCTCCTATGTCTTCTCTCAGATATACCCATGTTTGGCTCCCTGGCTGCCTTTCGAGGAGACTTCTCTGGCCATGCTCTTTAAATAGCACTTCCTTTCACCCCTCAGCCTTCCCCATCTCCCATCTTGGCTCAATTAGCACCATCTGACAACTGAGCATTCTACTCACATATCTTGTGTCCCTCTGTCCATCCCTACTAGAATATAAGCTTCACTTTGGGACTGCTGCTGGCTTACCCACTGTCACATCCCCAGGGCCTCAGTCAGGGCCTGACACACAGTTGGTGCTCAATACATGTTCATGGAATGTGACTCCTGGGCCACAAGTTTGCTGGTGCCAGTGGCAGAGGCAAAGAACAGGGCCTAGATGCAGAGACACCATGCTCAAACTCAGGACCTACCATTTTGTAACTGGTATAATACAGACAAACTTCTTTCTGAAGCTCCATCTCTAGAACACAGAAGAAGGACAAGGTCTCAATAGGTCAGGTGCTATTCACCTGGTCTGACACCACCATGTGGGATGGTATTTCCTCTTGCCTGGGTCCTGGGTGAGAAGTGTTGTTCTTTGAAGGCAGAGGTGAGCTGGCTGGCTCTCTCACTGTAGGGCCAGAGAAAGCCTGTCTAATGTGTGGCCATTCTTTCCACATCTGCCCAGTTGAGGTAAGGACTGTCTGCTGGTCAGCAGAAGCACCCCAAATACCTGTATTTATAGAGAGAGCAATAAGAGGGCAAGAGAAAGAGAAGACTACAAAAGGACCCTCCCTTTGGTAGCCTGGGAAGCTCAGGTAGCTGGAACTAAGGTGCTTTGTGTGTGCCTGGGTTAGCCAGGTCTGACCTGAGTGGGCCTCACTGGCTGCTGCCTGGTCCCTGACCTCATCTCTGGGTCTTTTCTTTATGGCTCCTTGTCTGTCCATGAAGCTGTGGTGCCCCAAAGAGAGGTGCAATGGGGCCAGGTGGACTCCAGGCCTAGAAATTGAGCCATGAGAGATTCTCCTGTTGGTTAAGTCACATTTTTTTTTCTTTGATAAAGGGTCACACAGAACGTAGTTTAGGTTTTGTGGGCCATATATTCTTTGCAACAACTCTGTCATTGTCACATAAATGCAGCCATAGACACATGCAAACAAATGGGTGAAGCTGTGTCCCAATAGAACTTTATAAATGTAGGTTACAGGCTGAATTTGGCCCACAGGCCTTAGTTGCAGGCCCTTATTTAAGTCTCTGTGTCATTGAGTCTCTCTCTTCCCTCTCAGACTATTAATTGCTGAGTGCTTGTCCCAGCGAGGCTTGGGCCTTCACCTACCCCTTCTCATTTAAGGTGCCACTGAGTGGCTTATGTGTACCTTGAGCACAGGTCTGTCATACTCCCAATCTATACTTTCAACCCATGCGATGCTCAGCTATTAGAACACAGGCACAATGTCCACAGCTGTGACCACCTGATACAAATTACAGCAGGGGTGTCAAACTCATTTTCACTTGGGGCCACATCAGCCTTGCATTTTCCTTCAAAGGGCTGCAATAATTTTAGGACTGTATAAATGTAACTACTCTTTAACTATTAAGAAGTTGAAATTACATTCAGCCCTTTGAGGGCAACTGCAAGGCTAATGTGGCCCTCAGCAAAAATGAGTTTGACACCCCTGGATTACAGAGTATAGCTGCACCTGGGGATCACTTCATCCTGAACCCCCCATGGGGTTGGGAGGACACAAGGGTTATGGAGGCCAACATGGGTGAAGTCACATCCCAAGGAATCAACAGAATTGCTGACAAGGTGTCCTCGTTGAGTCCTGCCTCTGATTTAGATCTTGTGGAGGGTAGAGGCCATCTCTGCTGGTCTGGGCTGTGGCCCAGGCCTCTCTGACTTCTCTGGCTGACCTCATGATCTCACGAATGGGTGTGTGGCCCTGGCACAGAGAGATTCTCCAGGGAGCCCTGAGATCTAGGCCATCTTATCGCAGAATAGGACAAATGGCTTGTTCAAGTGGTCATAGCCTGGCTATACTAAAGGTCTAGTCCAGGGAGGCTGGAGGAGATTCAGGCAGTGTTTCACAGGAGCACAAAGGTCCCCAGTTGAAGGTTGTTGGTTAAGAAAAGACATCACAGATTGAGGCTGAGGGGAATGCCACCCTCTGCTCATTTATCCTTGGGGAGGCTCCCACTCAGGGAGCTCAAAGAACTTTGAGGACCCAGAGGCAGGATGCAGGGCAGTGAGAGGTCAGCCTTTTGTCTGCCCAGACAGTACACCTCTGCTCCCACAGCCAAGGGGCAAGGAAGGCAAGATATGGCCAAAACCTCAAATAATTGTGCCTTGGGGCAATACAACCTCAGAGGCAGCTTTTACCAAAAGCACCATCCTGGACACAGAGGGGAAAGGACAGTAAAGAGCTGGGTAACAGAGATCAAAGACACAGGAAATATATAGCCCAGAAGTGTCCCTGAGTAGGAAACTCAGCTTCGTACATCATCTAAACTTTGAAGGAAAACCATGGATTTCATCTGTCTTTGACAGCCATGTCCTCAAAGGTATATTTTGACTTTTACCAACATTGTTTTCTCAGTGAGTGACAAACATTATTTCACTCAAATGAGTTGTTTCAAAATAACATGTTCCAGAAGCTCTTTAAAAAAACTCCTTAATTCTTAATAGCAAATGACCTAGGGGTAATCACCAAAACCTGGTATAAATAAATGTGGTTAAAAACCTAATTTGAACCAATTTTCTCTTACTTTTCCTGTGAAGGAAAACCGTTCTCTTTTGAAATGTCCCATTTCCTGCACATGTAAAAGGTAGGGTGTGCAGAGGTTAAGAGATGGCCAGAGGATGCACCAGGTGGGCTCAAATTACAGCTCTGCCATTCACAACCAAGTCCTGGGTCCTGAAGACAGAGATAGGGAGGCTGACAGCGAGTGACTGCCACTGGCAGTGAGTGACTGCCACTGGCTTCCATTTCTTCCACACATGTGATAAGCCAACCAACCCTGTCCGTAGCAGGTACCTGTACCTGCACACCATTCTTCATATTTTTACATCCTCACCACTTGTTTCTACTTAAGTCACTCCCCGGAGATAGGGCATTCTTGACAACAGCACTGATCACTGACAGCTTCTTCAAGCACAAAATCTTAGTCCAACAAGATAAAACTATATCTGCAAAGAACAAATTCATTATAATTTAGTATTAGCGATTAATATGAACTAATATTAGGTCTCAATTTACATTTGGGAGTTATATTACCTAAAGTTGTTCTTTATACATGTGAATGTCTATTTAGCTTTTTCAGTGAATAATCACAAGACATGGGCATTTCAGTCTGAAACCTGAAACTGTTTGATAAGAAATTTCTCATTAGGAGGACTGGATGCATTTTACTCCTGTCATGGTGTGTTTTTTGGTGCCCCAAGAGCCCAGCAATGCTTTGAAAGCAGGGATCCCATTGTATGCTTTGTCTCCTCCTTAACCCCTAAGACAGGGGACAGGAGGGACACACTGTGATATTATGCATTTCTATTGGTGAATCAAGGATGTATATGGTGGTTAGTAACCATTTGTAGATAAATGGTTTAATAATAAAATTTTTCATCCAGTTTCCTTCCCAACTATTCAGATTTTCTTCACGGAGTCTGGGGGTTCCCAAAGTTTTATAAGACCTGACTCATGGAATTAACTGGTAAAGTGATTGACAGCTGGGTGTACCTTGCAGTCTAGTGATTGGCAGCTTCATCACAATAATGTACCTTCTCATGCATCACATCTCATGCAAAGTTTTTTGATGAAACAACAGATCAACCAGGTGACTCAGCACCCCTATAGCCCAGATTTGGTGCCCCGGGACTTCTGGCTTTTCCCAACACTAAAATCACCTTTGAAAGGGAAGAGATTTTAGACCACTGATGAGATTCAGGAAAATATGATGGGGCAGCTGATGGCAGGAAAACATTTAACCACAGTGAGAGCATTTGATGGCTTCATGTGACAGACATGACTAGGATGAAAGGATCCTCTGAGATCCAAGCCCCAGAGTGCCATCACTGACAACAAAACAAATAGTGATTGGGCATCAGTTAACCATTCCCAAAGGTGCAAGGCAGGAATTTGCAAACTTGGTAACATGAAGCCCTAAGTGCCCAGAGACAATGTTAGAGAGAACCATCAGAAGGTGCTCTTGGAGTGTGGTCACCAGGCCTTCATCTCCAGCCAACTGCATCAGATGGGCTTTTATTTCATGCATTTTCAGACTTTATCCAATAATTTATTTTGTAAAAATGTCATTTCTGATGAAAATAATTGCAGTGGAAATTTGTAGCAACACCATTTTTTGTTGCTTTTGGAGTTTCCATTTTATGCTTTTTGGAGTTGGGACCCCAGGTGGGAAGCCACTTCTTTTGGACATTCAAGAATACATGGTCTTCATTCCAGAGGTGGAGAGCAGTATTACCTGCATCTGAACCAGGTGTGCCCACTGGCCTGGAGGACCAAATGGTTCTGAATGATGTTTTGACTATTTTTGCCTCCAATGTTCTTGGGTTTTGCTCCTCATCCCCCATGAGGCTAAAGACCTTTTGAAGACACGGTCTGTGTCCCGTGTTTACTGTGCAGCCCTTGCATACAGGAGGTGTTCATTGGTTTAAAATCAAAGTGGGGAAACCCACAGAACACAGTGCCAATAGCCAGGCACATTGCAGACACTGTGGATGGAGGTAAAGAGATGGAGATGGTGCCTGAAAAATGATGGTATGGAGAAAAGTTTTAAAAGCATACCCAAAGCCAATGATACTGTAGGCAGCAGTTCTTCCATTGTTTCCAGTTATCTCAGAGAAGTCAGTTGGACCCATGCACCTGCCTGCCCTGACCTACACCAAACCAGACTCCTAAGAGAGCACCCCTCTGCTTTGAACCAGGGATAACACCAATCTGTCACTGAGATATGCAGAAAATCATAATAAACACATGGGTGTGCATTTGTACATGTGTGCATTTGTGCATATGTGTGTATGTGTGCTTGTGCACATGTGTGTATATGCATGTGTGTTGTATGAGGCCTGTCCATAAAGTATCAAGCCATGCAATATGAAAAATATAGACATTTATTGAAGAAGATACAAGATAAAAGAAACATTGTACATAGGACAATGATACCTCAGTCCCCTTCAAAGTAGGTACCTTGGGACCTCACACAGTTCTCCCAATCACCATCAGCTGCCCTGTTGTATTTTCCTGAACCTCATTGATGGCTCTTCCATTTCAAAGGTGATTTTAGTTTTGGGAAAAACCAGAAGTCTCAGAGCGCCAAATCTGGGCTGTAGGGGGGCTGAGTCACCTAGTTGATTTGATGTTTCACTGAAAACTCTGCATGAGATGTGATGTATGAGCAGGCATGGTGTTGTGATGAGGCTGCCAATCACTAGTGGCCCATAGCTGTGGCCTTCTGAATTATCTGAATAGTTTCCACAGAGGAATGTTCAAGAGTAATGCAAAATTTAAGGCAGATTCATTGCTTTACTCACTCACTCATTTTGAATGTGACGGCCACATAGTGCACATGCTCACTCAATGGTATCTATCACCTCCACTGACTGGTACAGTGTAGGAGATCATTCTGCATGGCAAGGGCCCAGCTCCCACTTGGACCCATGCCCATGAATAGGTTCTCCCATGGGGAATCAGGCCTGCACTGTGCCTGGACTGCTGTGAGACTTGCTTTTGCTAAAACTCCCTCACCCTGAATTGAGACAGCAAGTGCTTACTGTAACTTCCCAAAATCTAAGCTAAATCTTGCAAGGACCCATGTAACAGGTCCAACAACATTTCCCTTTTCATTTGCAAATATCCTTCTTCTGTGATGTGATTAGCAGCATCATCTCCTTTCTTGTCTATAAAGGTAACCACCTAAAGTGATCCTGTGCATAGTAAATGAGGACCATAATGTAATATGCTGAGAAACCCAATAGAGGCTGGTCACAGCAAGGGCCAAGGCTTTTGCTCCCTTTGGGAAAAAAATCATGCTGTCACTTTTCCTCCACCAGATTTGGTAGTCCGTGTGAATGTCTTATGCCTCATTCACAAGGTGGTGGACCCCACGAGCTGGGGTCCACATCAGCACAGTGAAGTCATCATTGTTCACACATGTGCATTCCAGTCCACTCTCCTTGGCTACTAGATTACATTGGTGTTACACAAACTGTTTTGGTCATATTAACAATGGCTGGACTTTTCCAGAGAGACCCCATACATGTGAGTGCCTCTGTGTATGTGTATGTGGGGGTGGGCAGGGAGGGAAGGGTGAGGTACAGGGTAATGTAGGATTAGTCAGTTTCTTCCTTTTGGTGACCTCTAGTCCCAGCATCCCCAATATCACCCCATCCTGTCTGCAACTTAAGAACCTGATGACTGAGTTTCTGTGGTGCAAACAGTGCACTCCAAAAGTTACCAGAGATCTGTGTCCCAGTCTTGTCCATCTCCTACACCTGACTGTGAATTTTTACAAGGCACATAACTTGTCTGAACTTCACTTTATTTCCCAGTCAAAAAGGGAGAAAGTAGCTCTTGAGTGAAGAAAGGAAACAGATTTTAAAGTGCCTAGCAAAGTATAACACATTGCATAAGGGCCCCATTGCCTATGAGATTTCAACAAAAGACAAAGCTTCCAGTCCAGGGGTGGCTCTGTAGTGGAGGCATTCCAAACACTGGTGGGGGAATTATTCTCTGCTGGTGACCCTAAGAGGCAGCTGCTCACTGCTTACCCAGGGGAGGGTGGGACTGTGCGTGGGCTGGCCTGGGCTGGCAGAACTGGAACAGTTACAACTGGCCTTTATGTGGTTCTGTGAGCACCTCATTATCAGCTGTTAGGTCAACAGGTGGGGGCTAGTGGAGGTGGGCAGAGCCAGTACAAGTGGACAGGGTGAGGTGGATAAAGAAAGGCTTTTTCTTCTGAGGTGAAGAGAGTGACCTCAGGGACATATGGAGCTGGGCAGAAAGGACAGGGGTCATGGAAAGTTCCTCCTATCACAGTGACTACCTTTTCACAGAGGTGGGGGGATACACCTTGCCCAAGGCTGGACAATACCAGTGACACACAATGAGGTCCTGGGGAAATAACCTTTTTGAACCTCAGTTTCCATGTTTCTAAACTAGTATTGATAATATCACATCCATGTGCCATGTAGATCCTGGCAGGTGTGAAGTAGCAGGGAGTGGGCACTCCCCAAGTGTTATGCATCAGCCTGCCCTTTGTGCCAGTGCTAAGATCCACATCAGCACTTCTGTGCCCCAATCCAGAGTAGTCAGTGCAGCTCCAGCAGGCTCTTTGTGGCCCTTCTGGATGCCTCCCTGAGTGGCCCCTTTACACTGAGGTTCCCATCTTGATCTCTGCCCTGATCTGCCACTGAACAGCCTTCCAGCTGTCACCTGGCAACCCCCTCAGTATCTGAGTCACCCTGCTCTTGAAAGAATCTTCTTCTTGATCTTGTATGCATAATTCTATAAGGAACATTAATTACTTCTGCAGTAATGAAACAGGGAAAAGAAAACTTATTTTTAAACTTTTAAGTGAAGAGCAGCCCAATTTCCTAGCTTAAAAAGCCAAGGGATGAAGAGAAAGATTGAGATGGAGATAGAGTCAGAGATAGAGACAGGTATAGACAGAGACAGAGATAGAGACAGAAAGAGGGAGTCCTAGGTATCCTCAAGCATTTACTTTGATTTTTGTGAATCTTCCCAGGGCAAAGGTCAAGGCAGGAACAAGAACAGCCACTGCATCTGCCCAACCCAGGGGTCCTAGCAAATTGGGCAGGACTGTCATGGAAGGAGTGTGAGAATTTGAGGTAGGGCAGCAATGCAGAGGAGCATCAGAGCACCAGGAGTAGGGCAGAGTAGGATGGGGAGATTGACAGTTTGGGGACCAACAGGAATCCAGCTCTTTGGACTTGAATGGGCAGAGAAAGGGTTGCAGTATGACCTCCATCATCTTAGATGTTTTACCTTCATGGGTCCCTTCTCACCCAAAATATTAAAAATTGTTTTTATAGTGGCATTGGTACAAAAATAAATGTAATATTTAGTCTTAAAAGTTCACTTTTTTCCTTTCAAGTTTAATAGAAATAAACATTTGTGTGGATCTCTAAAAGCACTGTAGAGCATAGTGCCTAATGTGCACGTTGAGCCTGGCTGAGCCCTTCCTAGAAAAACCTGTGTTACGTGCACGTGAGCAGGCGGAGACAGCTGTGGCTCTCAGCAAGTCACATCACCTCTCAAGTTTTAATATTATCACATGTAAAATGGAGATAAAAATACCTCCCACAGGGTTGTTCAGGGTGAAATGAGATAATATTTGCAATGAAGATTTGAGTCAGTCACCAAAAGAGGAGACTTGGTCAGGATAATTTATAGAATTTGTAGAAAAGGAAAAAAGAGATTGAGAAATTAAAGAAAAATAAAAATGGACTACTCAAGATTTCTAGCCATAGCTGAAATCAACTCACTAAAATGAGAACTTCAGGATGGCAATTCAAATAACAAGTCAGTCCCAGGGCACAGTCACAGGAAGCATAGCCTTTCCCCGCAGAAACTTAGGCTGAGGTGCAGGCTGGGAAGGGAGGAGAAGAGACCCTTCCAGGAGAGGGGGGCCCAGCTTTAAAGAGCCCCTGAGAGAGTCCCTGCTGCAAACCTGGTCATTGGTAGTACCAAAGAAAAGAAAACATGACCATGAGAGAAGACATAGAAAGGTAGAGTGCATGAGGGCTTGGTGGAAAGGGAAGGGGGTGCCACATGTGCAAAGGATGGGGCACACAAGGACCACTAGACAGGGAGAGGTCAGTGGGCTGAATCAAGGGGAGCTCAGAGGTCAGTATAGGTCACTGAGTGGTAGGGTCTTACACTGGGTTGGGAGAGAATTCAGGTGCATCTGGGACCCATAACACTCGCTATGTATATTAGGCTTTGCCTACACTGGTTGGAAATTCACATTTATTCATTCATCGTTCATTCAGTGTTTTTAAAGAGGCTTCTCTTCCCATGAAGAACAGGACAGTGAGACCTTTTTTGATAAGAAGCTGGTATTCAGGTAAGGCTGGGGGGACAAGGATGGCCTGCCCACGGTGTCACACAAAGGAAACTGCTGCTGAGCCTGAGTCTGTTTTCTGGGCTGCTCTGCACATATTGCACCCATTCTTTGATAGAAACAGAAGGGTAAGGCATGTTGGAGGCAGCTCTCATAGTTCTGGAGGGAGCAGCTTCCCAGAGCTATTGCAGGGCAGCTCCCCTGCTGAGTCAGAAAGACTTGCCCCCATTCAGGACCTGGGCAGACTATGCCATCTTGTCATTGGGTAACATTTACAGTAGTGAATGGGCTAACAGGGGTAAGACCTGGGGAAAGGAAAAGCTGGGCATACTCAAGACTCAGTGAGTTACAGTGACAGACATGTACTAGGCACTATTCTAAGAACTTTATCTATGATGGTACATTTAATTCTCTTAGCGAACTCTAAGGTAGAAATGATTATTATCCCCAATGAAGACTAGCTATAGAATTTGTGGGGCCCAGTGCAAAATAAAAATGTAGGGCCCCTTGTTGAAAACTTAAGAATTTTAAGATAGCAACATCAGAGTATTAAAGCTAGTGAGTATGGGCCCTTTGTTGTATGCCCATGGAGCTCTCCCTGTCCTGGACATTGAACTGAGAGGCAAAGAACACATTGTCAGGTAATGTGTTCAAGGCCAAAGCCAGGTTAGTGTGGGTCTACATTCAAACCCAAATTCTTGAACTATAAAGCTGGTTGTTAATCACCTCCTTGTCACTAACAAATTGATGCAAAGTATACTTATACTACATGGCTCAAAAATGAAGAGAAGAGGAACCTGAACTGGAAGTCTCTACTTGTTAAAGGCCATGTTTAAGGTTCTAGAGACAGTGTTTGACAAGCATCTGAAAAGAAAGTGCTACTTCACAGTCAGTGTACTTTGCTGCCTGGAGAACACAGAAGCCACCACGGACTGAGGTCCAACACAAAAGGCAGGCATGAACGCTTTATCTGGTTTTGATCTAGCAACCATAATACCCTTCCCTTTAAGGTGGTGTTGAGAACACATGTGCCTACAGCTATTAATAAAATGTGAAAATTCTCCTTTCCAGGGCCCAAGGGGGAAAATGGCAGAGCTGGGGCCTAGGGCCAGCAGGCAGCTTCACAGTTGAATGTTTTGTAAGAACATAAGAACATGCATTTGCTTGCAGGAGAAGGGGGCCCAGGGCTCCTGGCTGTGCTCTCTGCAACTGATATGCCAGTGGTACACCTCATCAGAAGTGGAGATAAAATGCCTCCATCAGGGTGTGACAGGTGCAGTGAGATAACTTGGCAGCCTTACTTTAGTCTCACCCCTCATAAGCACCTCAGTTTTGGCAATAAGAGAAGGGACATGTAACTTTAACTTTTAAGAGTTTGCTAGAGACACAGAAACAAGAGGGGATATATAACAAAGTGTCATAGAGTTATTCATCATAATTGTTTTAAATTCTATCCAATAATTCTAATATCCCTGCTATGCCTGTTTCTGAGGCTTGCTCTGTCCCTTTGCACTATATTTTTTGCTTTTGGTATGCCTTGAAAGTTTTTTGACAACTAGAGAAAGTAACTGCTGTGTTATGGTGGAGAGGTGGGTGGGGGGCACACTCCACAGTCCTGTCATCAGGTCTGCATTTAGTGAGTCTGTGCCTCTGCACTGTGAACTTCTCAGTTTTTGTCTCTCCTCTTATGTGGGACAAGTAGCTAGAAGGAGCTGGAGTTAGGCATTTCTCTTCTCCAGGGTCCATTAGGGTCTAGTGATACCCCAGTAGGTCAGGCTTTGGCTCAGTAGATTCTCTGAGGGCAGGGCTGATTAAGAACAGCTGCTCTGGCACAATTCTAAAAGGTTCCTTTCCCCTCCGCCTGCTGGAAGCTGGGGTGGAGCATAAGAGATGTGTTTTTCTCTGATATATAATGTGGGAATCTGGTGGAGCTCCACGAGGTAAATCTCACAATATTGTGGAGCCCTGTGACCCCCATGACTGAGTCTCCTGAAGTCTTAATGCTCAGAGTTGTCCACTCTGAGCCTCCCAGAACTTGTCAACATTAAAAAGTCATTATGAGAGGTGGGAAAGATGTCTGGCCAGAGGAAGAGCAAGGCCTCAGAGCCAGACAGGTGGCAGCAAGTCCTGCTCAGCCACTTTCCCTAGGCAGGGCAGACCCATCTGCTCAGGCCCAGTGGCCCATCTGTGAGGTGGTGATAACCACAAAGGCTCTGTGGCTGCAGGGGTGGGTTGAGGGAGTGGTGCAGAGGTCATGCTAAACCTGCCCCATCAGTGATGGACCCAGTGTTCTGGGCTCCACCTCTCATTAGCATGGGAGGAAACTGGCTCTTGCCAGCACCAGCCATTTGCACACTAACATTTGTTCTTGAAGAATGTACAAAAATGAACATTCATAATAACTAAGGGTGGGAGCCAGTATTCCCTCAGAAATTCAGATTACACAAGAATCTGAATGACATCTTAAGCAAAGCTGGGGCTGGTGAGGGAGGCAGGGAGAGGTGGGGTAGGGAGGGAGAACATGAAACAGGACTTAATGCTGAGTGGGAAGGAGTGCTAGGTGGTGACTGCCGGGGCCCATCAGCCATGTTTGTAGAATCCATTTTAGTTTGACTTTCTGTCTGTTTCAATTTATTATTTACTAACCTCCATGAATGTGCCAAGTTCTAGACTAGGAGCCATTGAGTGTATGGTTTCTAAAAGGCACTCTGGCATTTGGAATGGACAAAGGCCTGGGAACTTTGACCTTTAGGTCACCTCTGCAGTCATCCATTCATTTCCAAGTCACTTCCTGAGCACCAATCTGGGCCAGTCTGCATGCAGGAGGGAAGGAGATCACAGAGAGCCTTGAAAGGTCTGAATCCTGTGAAGGGAGCAGACCCAGGAATTTGTCAAGGCTCAAAAGTGTCCCCAGGACCACAGTGGGTGGTTTTCTAGTGTCAGAAGGGCCCAAAGAAATGAGAATGCATAAATTAGGCCTGAACTGACAAACAAGTATGAGCCAGGAAGACAGTGCATGTGTGCATGTGTATGGGGGTGGGAAGGGTGAAGCAGGCAGTTGTGAGAGTGAAGCTGGAGAGGCAGGACAGGGCAGACATGAGGAGGAACCACGAGAAGAGGCTTCAGGGCTAGCCTGAGCTGGTTGTGCAAGGCAGGGTGGAAAGCTTGCAGCTGGTCCAATGTGGGTCAGGCCTGACCACAAGAGAGAGAGTGATGGCTGGTAGTGGTGAACCGAGGGACCACAGGACTGGGTGAAAAGCCATGAGTTATGCGGCAGGTTCTGAGTGTCTGTGCCACACACAATCCCTCTGAGTGCAAAGCTAGAGCAGTGATGTCCCAGGTGCAGGTCCCACAGTAGGAGGACAGCAGAAAGCCTCACCTGGTACACAGGGACAGGGACAGCAGTTCCACATGCACCCTATGGCCCTCTCAGGTTGGCCTCTGTAGCTCTGATGTCTGTGCCTGTGTCCACAGCCTGGCTGAGGCCTCAGTCAGAGAACTCTGGAGTAAGGTCACCCCCCTGAGTGTTTCATCTGCAAAACAGCTAAGAAAATGCCCATGAGACCAGGCTGTGGAGAGTGATCAGGGCAAGGCCCACCACAGGGCTTGACATATAGGTGCAGCTGCTGTCATTATTGCTACATTGTCAAAAACAAAATAGCAGCTATCTGTAAGAGAAAGAGATTACCAGCACCTGCAGGCTGGGTTTTCACTGATAAAAGTCAGTTAACAACAGCCAGAGATGCCACTATTTCTGGGCATGGTTCCAAGCTTTTAGCCTCATATGATTCCTGTAAAGCAGCTGTTATTACTCCCATGTACATATAAGAAAACTGAGGCTCTGAGGTATTGTATACCTTCCCAAAGACAGTAAGTGTTGGAGGTGGGATCAACCCAGGGTGACTCCACAGCAGGTGTGGGACTAGGCTCCCTGCTCTGCCTCTAGCTTGCCATGGGAGGGAGGACACATCATTATCTGGGGTGTGTTTCCCATAGGAGGCAGGAACCTGACAGGAAATGGACAAAGGCCAGAAAGAGGTACTTTCCCAGAAAAAGAACTACATTATCTTCTAGAGCTACAAAAATCTGCCCAGCCTCACTCATAACTATAGAGGTACAGTCAAAAGTGACAATGTGTTTTACTCATCAGATTGGCCAAGATAAAAACTAAACAGTGTGAGCGAGAATGTGGGGAAATAGCAACTTTTATTGCCCACTGGTAAGCATTAGTAATCATGTGACCTTTAGGAGGGGGATTTTTCAGTATCTACTAACATTTTGAAGGTGTGCATTCTTTGTTCCAGAAATTAAACTCTGGGGGGAATTTATCCTAAAAGTATTTGTACACACACACGTAAAATTTTTCTTACAGGGGTTGTCATGTTAGTACTCTGTCTGGTTAGAAAAGAATCAAATAAAGACTGTATACAACCTAAATGCCCATTTGAGTAGAAACCGGTATAATTTTTACAATATATTCTTAAGGAAAAAAGCAAGATGAAGTAAAATACATAAAATAAGTTTCATTTTGTAAAATAAAAAGTAATTGTATACACATAGAATACTTCTAGAAGGATTCTCATGAGTCAATAAAGTATCTGCCCTTCAGGAGGGCAGAAGGTGTCTTCCTCTTTCTTATTATTAACCATTGTTCACATTTGTTTGTTTCTGTTTTTAGCTCATGCTTGTTGGGCCCATTGTGTTTGTTCAGTTTCAAGGTGTTTCAGCTGGGGTCTTAGAAGGGTATCTGCCACTCAAAGAGGCAAACAGACTTGACTTGTCAACCTCCCCTTGCTTGACTGGTGAGGGGCCTCTTCCTACTCAGTGTAGGAATGTAGTAGGAATTCCCACTACAAACATAGAGTGCCTCTGACCTCACATACCTCTGTTTCCCAGGGTATGCTGCACATTCCAGAAATAACTGCCCAGACATGGCACCACTGGAAAGGCCCAGATACTGACTGTGCCAATGCTATTCCACCAATACCTGTAGAGGTTGAGCAATGTCTCAGATGGAGTTCCATTTGGCACTTGATGCAATCCTTTCTCTTCTGTCAGAGTCAGCAAATTCTATATGTCTGCCAAACCTGGCCTTAAAGTGAGTATTGACCTCTTTCATCCAAGGGCAAGGCAATGGATGTACATGACTCACTTGCAATAACTGTGGCCTTTGGGCTTATGGGGGCCCAGCTGCATAGGGCAGGCCTGGCCTAAGTGGGGAGCAGTGGGTCCTCTTCATTCTAATCTCTGGTTCTGATGAACAGTGATGTAAACTGAAACGTCCTGCGTGAGTTAGTAGCGAGAAATAGGGCCTCATGGTTCTCCCACAGCAGAGACTCTGCAATAAATCAAGTCCTAAGGGTAATCTGGAATGGTGTGCAAGTAGGGGCTGCATCCTAGTTAGTTCCAGAAGGGTGGTGTTTTCAGTCATTGAATCCCAGAGAACTGCTGGGGGAGGGAGCAGGGACAAGGGTCTGGGGATGGCAAGGCTGGCCCAACCAGACAGGGAATGTGGGCAGGCCTGAACTTTCTCAGCACCTGAATTAGAATGCTTACAGTGGTTCTGTCCCATGAACCCTACCACCCCACCCAACACACATACCTGAGTTCAGTAGTGTCTTGACCCACACACAGTAACAGACATACATGTAAACACATTAACACACATGAACTAACAGATCCACAGTCTCACATAAAACAAAGATGTCTAACATTTAGCTCACACCTAGTATGTGTCTATCTCTGTGCTGAGCCATTTTCACACTCTGAATTCTCACAACCCAATGTGGAATACTTTATAGTCCAGTTTTGCAGCAGATAAAATTGCAGCTAAGAAACCCTGCCTCAGTTAGTCCTTGCCTAATAAGTGGCACACACGATCCCAATATAGGCAGCCAGGCCCCAACTCTGTGACTCCAGTCTGCATACCCAGATCCAGTGAGCCACACAGGTGCACAAGGAGGCACACAGTGCACAGACACAGGCCTAGCCACAGCATGCCCTTGGAGTTCACCCCTACAGCTTCACAACAACCTGGGTTGGGTTTTAAAGACCTAAAATGAGTTGAGTCACCAATACCCATATCATTACATATTAATTATCTAACATGATTGTATTATCGAATCAGAATGTCTATTCTCTCATTGTTTATGATGACATAACCAGGGTGGAGGTAAGAAGGATAAACATTCATTTCTGTTATGAATACAATTTTAGTTTTTGATTGCAAAGCCCGGAAGAGGAGGTGGGAAGGCCCAGTAACGTTTCAGAAGAGCCTCCCAATGAATCTCAGGATGTATAATTTCCTCTCAGCAACAAAAAGTGCGTGTTTCGAAAGGAAATAAAGCATAAAGAATGACAAACTATCTGTGAGTCCCTTCCCAAATCCAGCCGGCCTGAGAGCAAGCACATGGATGGTGGAGTTGACTTAGAGTTTTCTGCAAAGTACCCCGTGTCCCCTGCATCGGCTTCTGACGTAGTTTCCGGGCTGCTCAACGCTCTACCTCTCCTCCTTTACTTCTTTTAGTAAAAGTTCTCGCCACAGATACTTTTCGACCAGCGCTCAAAGAAATGCAGCGAGCAGACGCGATAGCGGAGGTGCGCGGAAGCCCCACCAGGCCCACAGCGTACAATCCTCGCGTGAGGGTCAGGGAGCGCGGTGGGGGTGGGGGGGCACGTTGCCCGGGCGTCAGGGTCAGTGGCTAGGGCGGCGCAGAGCCTGCGCGCAGGTTGGGAGCTCTCAGCACTGTTCTAGGGTTAGGGGTGGGGGTGGGGGTGTGGGTGGGGGTGGGTCGGGGACCCAAGGGGAACCGGACAGGGACTCCACGCGACCTAGGTGCCTTGAGCCCTGGGACGGCGCCTGTGTTCCGGACTGAACTCGGCAGGCAGATCGACCACAGAGGAGGGGCATGGCTAAAATCTCGTATCCTCGGCCCCTCTTCCCCTGTTGGCCCCGGCTGGAGTTGGTCCCGGAACCCGCGGACCCCTGCCGGCGGCGAGTACTCACGGGGGTGGTTAGGCCAAGGGGTGGTGTGGTTGCTCATCGTCGATGGGGCGGGGCGCGGCCGGTCAGCGGCGGAGGAGCCCAGCAGAGCTGTGTGAGGGTCTCACCGGTGTGATCCTGACCCGCTCACCAGCCAGAGGAAGCGGCCTACTGTTCACACTGCTTTGCGCGGGACGAGGGGAGGGGCTCCGGCCCCAGATAGGCAGACTTCATTTATTTATTTATTTATTTTGTGTGTGTGTGTGTGTGTGTGTGTGTGTGTGTGTGTGTGTGCAGTCTTGGCTGGTGGGGTTTCCACCCTGTTTAAACTAACTCACTCTCTCTCTCTCTCTCTCTCTCTCATTTCTGAACTCTTCCCTGCCCTAACTTTCCTGAGTAAAAATCACATTTTTCTGTTTCTGTGTCCATCTGCAACTACCAGATACAGAGGTTGTGGCTGAGAATTCCCCCGTGTGGACTGAAAAACTCCCAGATGTGACACAACAAACTACCCAGACAGTGACCAGATAGGGACAGACCTGCGTTTGAATTTTAGCTGGTTGCTCTGTTACTCAAATGGCGTGACCTCTCACAGCTGAGGGTATTTCTGGCCAGGAAGAGTTCCTGCTTCGCTAGCCCTTCAGGGGTGCTGTCCCAATTCACGGGCTAATGTTTGGGAAATATTCTTAGAAAATAAAAAGGATTTCTGTACAAAGGCCACGTGCTTTATTTGGATCACTTTTGTCTGAGGCTTCCAGTCAGAGTGAAAATTTGTGGAGAATTCACTTTACTTAGACAGTGAAACACTGTATTTGGATTTTGACACACTCATTTGTTTAATGGAGTCTACCCACATCCTCCACAAAGAATGTAGTGTTAAATGTAGCAGTATATTCTCCTGCCCTCAAAGAAAGGAAGGGGGCTGAGATTACATCACCCTTATATTAAATCTCTGCCCCAGGAGACACCCTGTACTTCTTACTTCTGATGCCTGATCTTCCTCTGGAAATTTCCATTGTGGTTTATCCAACAGCCCTCAATGCATTGTTGGGAACACCCCCAACCCCCTTCTGCAATCCTGGAGCAGCTTTCCAGCTGTCTGCACAAGGTATATGCCCATGGGAGTACCATCCTTGTTGAACACAGCAGGAAGCTGTCCCCTGGAGCTGTGTGGTACAGATAACCTGCCCAGCTTCACCTGGGTGGGACCAATTCCAGGCATCTTTAGTAGGACTGCAGACACAGTCCATAATGTAAGGTTTTCCCCTGTCTGACACAGTGGGAAAGTATTCATAATGTTCTTTAGTTCTATAATGGAAAACCTCACATTGTTTATGAATCTTTAGTGAAATTTACGTGCTGGCCATGTACATGTTGACTTCAAGTGAACTGTTTGCGGAATGCCTCTGGTGAGGTTTGGACACTTTTGATTTGCATACAGAGGAGTCTTGATTTCCTCATCTATCATGTGAAGACAAGAACACTTACATTCCAGAGTTTTACAGAGCAATGTCTCTAAGTAACAGTGGGGTAGAAAAGGCATTTTATAGAAGCTAGCAATGATTACTGCAGTAGTTTAACATATTGTTTTGTCATACATCTAAGTCTGTGTTGGATAACAGTATCCTCTGGGTCAGAGTTCATAAATTAAACAACTTCAGGTATCTGCACTGCAGTTGAAGAGCTAGAAGGAAGCCAAGACCCACCAGATGACCAAGAGCAAGTCTCCAGGTCATCACAACTTACTGTGAGTGGACTTCTCAGAGGCTCACTTATAGCCCATTGGCTTTTAGACACAATCATAAGACATTCGCTTGTTTAGTTTCTTGGGCTAGGACAGGTTAATAGCACTAAAACATAATAAGAATTCCTTAGACAGAAGAAGCCAAAAACCAAATCAACTAACTACACAACCAAAGTATAAAGCTTGATGAACTATAAAGGTCAGATATAAAAGCAAAGTAGCATTTGCTATACAACCAAAGCATCTGGGATCCAGCTATGAGTGGAGAGTGTGATGGCACAAGGTCAGTCAAGGAGTGAAGGTTTTGGGGTTCCATCTGGGTTTGTGTCTTCACTGTCTTATAGCTGGATAACTTTCAGCATTTTATTTAACTTCTCTAAGCCTCAATTTTCTCATCTATCAAATTGGAATAATCTGCAAAATTAGGTTGTGGTGAGTAATACTATATAGTGAATAGTTAATGGGATAATACAATGTCTTATATAGCACATTGGAGTTAATGATATTATGATACTGGTCCCTTTCTTCCTTGGGGCACTCTTGGTTTATAGTAAGGACCTCAGGCCATTCTGAGAAGAAGGTAAATGATATTTAGTGAGTAGTTGGTTAGCTAGCAGGGAAATGCTTGATATATTTTAGAAAATTTAACCATGAAAGTGTCTAATTTTACAGAAATGAGGACTATTTTAAGAAGGTAAAATAATTATATGAAAATATAAATTATATTCCTCTGACATAAGTCACAGAAATGCATTATTAATGCATCAGTTTGTTGCATATTTATAACAGAGCAGAAAGAACCCAGCTATATTGTCTAACAATAAAATAGTTCTTATTTAATTCCCATAAAAATACCATCCAAGAGGGTGTTGTCAAGACCCATTTTTAAAGGGGAGGAAACTGAGGTTGCGCCGTCCAGTTAGGATTGAGATTCAGTGCTGGCAGGCTCCGTGGTGTGCATAGGATTCTGCTGATATAAGCAGCTGAGCCCTCCAAGGGGTAAGATGGTGTGATGGAGTCTGAGGTGAACTATCTCCTCCTTTCCAGCACTATGGAGCAGGAGCTGCCCTTGGGTGAGGATCCTAGCCTTCCTTGTCCCCACTGAAAACTATCATACTCAGTGCTGCCCATTATTGGGAGGGGCCTTTGTCTTTGGCTGTGAGCTCTTACAGGCTGAGGTGGGCGCATTTTATTTGGATTCTCTAAAATTTTTGTCCTTTATCAAAGTAATAGATGCTCTTTGTGTAAAAATATTGAGTGAAAAGAAAAAAAACAAATTGCTCATAATTTCTAGCACATTAAGGTATGCTTATATCAAGCTGTTTTATGCATTTTGGACGTTTGCTTCATAAACTGAGCTTTTATGGAATGTGTGATTTTGAGTGCTGAGTTTTTGCTATCAAATGTTATGTCACAACAACTTTCCCAAATGAAAGTATAAAAGCTCTTTAATATGGTTTAATTGCTGAGTTGTTTCCTTTTTTTTGCTAGTTAAATAGTGTTGTAATAAACCATCTGAGCATAAATATCTGCATTTCATATTTTTTTCTTAGCTAGTGTTCCAACAATGGAATTACTGGGTCAAAGGTTTGGAGTGTGTTTCAAACTTGGATATATTCATAGATTGTACCTGCAGAAATTTATATACTCAACAATCAATGATGAGATATACCAGTGTGCATCTCAGAGCTTCTTGCCAGAATTAAACATTAAATTTTAAATCAATAATAATTATGTAGACAATAAAACATTTGAAGTTATTTGAATTTGCATTTTCTTGATTACCAGTAATGTTGAATATACTGTAATATGCTTATTTATAAATTGCATGTTCTTTTAGATGCATGTTTTGTTCATGTTGTTTCCTTATTCAGAAAGATGGCTAATGTTTTTCTTACTGATTTACTTGAACTCCTTATACACAAAAGACAGAACCACCTTTCCATGGGTATTGCAAACATTCTTCTTGGGCCTTTTCCCTGTCCTTATGCATTAGTACAGAAACAAAATTGGCTTATCTGCTGGCAAGTTGGAAGCTTTTAGAAAACCGTACTGTGGCTATGCATATATTAAGAGAAGTGAGAAGAAGCAGCAGGTTGTCACAGGCTGGGAGTGAGGAGGATGAGGCAGTGAATGGAAAGGGAGGTGCAGGAGACCACGGCTCAGGCTCCAGAGAGCTTGGCCTGGAAGCTCTGTCCTTCCTGGCAGCACACAGATCTTTCTGAAGCGAATTTGTAAGTGAGGAGGTGTGAAGGCTGAGAGGCAACAGACCGAATATTGCCTGCTAGGACTGAACTGCTAGGCCCTCTTCCGTCCAGACTTTATTAAAGGCTGTTTCTCAGTATGTAGGGCCCAGAGGAGGCTGCCCAAGGTAGATAAGACTGGGAGAGACAGAGCTGCAGCCTGGGCCTCTGACTTGCAATGGCACATCATCCAGGGGAGAATCTTTAAGCGTCCAGAAGGCCTGTCTCTGGAAGCTTCCATGTTCCCAAGGAAAAAGGAACAACACAGAAACCCAGAAATAACACCAGATAGGTAGTCTGTGGTAGTTTGAAGTAACATAGGTAAAATCTCATGCATTGTTGATGGCTCAAAAAGCCAAACTATTGTGGACTACATGAGAAAAGTAAGGAAGCTTCAGACTGGAAAAAAGAAACAGGAAAAGAAAGAAGGGAAGGGAAAAGAAGGAGGAGGGGCAGGGAGGGGAGAGGAAGAAAGAGAAAGAAAAATACCAAGGGTAGGGTTGGCCTGAATCTTGGGCAGAGAAGAGGCATCAGTCAGGAAAAGGGACATAACCCGCTGGTCAGATTGAGTGGTTCTGAAACTTTAGATGTGTGATTTTCCCAATATACTGATGGGTGTTGAATTGTGACAATTTCTGGAGCACCTAGAATGTGCCAGGCCTGGTGTTATGCTAGACCCTTCCACATGTGGTTATTGCTAATGTCACAGCATTGCATTACAAATTGCATTAAGTGGTGCTTTGTTTTGTTTGTTTTCTCCCCTTTTCCCTCTTCTTCATTTTATAGAAAAAGGAATCTGAGGAACAGAGACAAAGTAATTGGTCATTCTCACACAGCTACTCAGTGACAGCAAGAATCTGAATCAGGTTCATCCAAACCTAAAGCTCTGCTATGGGGAAGTGCTACCAGTTCACTCTCCTTTGCATCTATCCTGTGCAAACTGGTGGCTCTGGTAGACCACTGTGTCCCTGGTGTTACTGCTCAGCTTGATGACGCTATTCATGATGGACACCAGGAAAAGAGGCAGGGAATCCCTGAGTGAGTTCCATTGTTCCCATCAGGACATAATAGAAATGGAAATCTCTTATTAATTAGAGAGTGAATTACTAACTTCCAGGCAGCCTTATTTGGATCACAGCTTTATACCCTTTGGGTATAAGTTGTTGGTGTAAAACTGAACTAAAATTCGCATTTCCAGCTGCCTCCATCACTTAGAATATTCCAGCTGAACCCTCTAAGTGAAGGAGGCAGCTCCCTCCCTAGAGCCTTTGTTGTTTTTATCTTCTTTTCAAGAGGAGGGATGAAGTTGGGGTATGTAGCTCTATGACTCAGAAGGGGGAACTGACATAGTAATTACATTTGCCAGGCTTTTGCTATGAGCTCCACATATTTTATCTCACTTAGTCCCCAGAGCAGTCTCATGAGCAAGGAAAGAGTAGGGGTTGCAATGTGGTCAACATGACTGCTTATTCCTGGCTTACCACTTGCTACTTTGCTAAGTGACTTTGCCTCCAAGTAGTATCATGTGTTAATGACATATACATCTGATGTGCTCTGAAGTGGTTGGTGCAGGTTCCCCTTGGATGCTCACTCATTCATTAAGGTGATAAATACAAAGACTTCTTAGCACTGTAGAAAAACTATAAAACTATCATGTGAAATGCACACCCGCAGACGTAGTGTGCCATGATCGCAACTAGGTATAACTATATCCACCTACAGATGGGAATGGCCATGCCAAGGACACAGAGACATGGGTTTATTTACCTAGTTTTCTCGTGTATAAGTTTCTTCAAATATATAGCTCAAGACAGCAGACTTAGCATGTTTTGTGCTTTCTGTCTTTCAATATCCCATTACAATGATCTTTTAAAGAGATAGATAATAAAAAGAAATAAAATAAGAAATAAGGTCACTAAGTGAAGAGGCTCTAAAGGAATGCTTTAATATTTGTGATATTTTAAGAATTCTGGTAAGCTGGATGGAGTGTGGAACATGCTGAGGGGAAAGCAAGAGAGATGGAGGCTCCAGCCTAGAGGACTCCCAGGGGAAGCTGCAGGGTAGTCTTGGTATGTGTGTACATTGATTGCTAGGGGGAAGAGTGGAGATGCTAAGCCTTCAGAGCCATGGGTGTCTGGGTTCAGATATGGCAGGTGGGAGGGTAGGGGTTGGAAGTAGGGATGAAGATAAGGAGACTGGCTGAAGATCCATTTGGGGTGGGGGGAACTCCTCCTCATTTCCCACCTTTGGTTACAAAATCTCAGGCCAACCACAGAAGTTTGCTTCTAGGGACAAAAATGTATGGATAAGAAACTATGTAAGTGAACCAAGGGTGTTAGTGCTGGAAGGAGACTCTTTCAGTAAAACCCTCCTTTTTCTGGGATTTGGCTATCAAAAAGCTCCCCCTCCACTCACCCTAAAGCAGAGATCATATGATACAGAAACATAGATGTCTCAGCCAGAGTCACTCCTCCACCCCTACCCGGGGAAAGGCTGATCAGGAAACAGATGGATTCAGACAACAGAAGAGGAAACCCTTCCCAATCCTTTAGAATAATCAGCAAATATTAATAGACAATTATATATGACAGCCAAGTCCCATATAAGAACAAGAACATGGAAGAAAAGGGCCAAGTTGAACAAAAGGACAAACTAACCTCAGTAAAAGAAACTAATAATAAGAGAACATATAAGGGACAATAAAACAAGGCAGAACTTTAATACACTCAGAGATTTGGAAAAATATTAAAAACATAAAATAAGAGTAGAGTGCTATGAAAAAGCAAAAGCAAATAATAAGAGAATTCTTGAAACAATGTAATGGCTGAGATGAAAATTCATTTAAATTGTTGAAAGCTAAAGAAATTCTCCTAGACTGTGAGCAAAACAAGAGAAAATGGAGGGGAAAAAATGAAGGGTGATATAGAAGGTCCAACTGTTAGATACATAGCTAGATATTAATAAAAGAAGGGGACAAAGGGAATCAGACGTTAAAGAGACTAATAAGCTGGGAGCTAAATCAATGAGCCTGCTTGTTTCACTAGGAAGTTACATCTTCACACAGTCTGTTCCACATCCTTTGCCCCCCAGACCTAATCCTCTTGAAACAGGCAGGAGGGATTATTACCAGGGCAGGAATAAAAATAGCAGGAGAAATTCCTCTGCTGGGGCAGACCCAGTAGAAGTCAAGATGGCTGCAGGGGGAGGTTCTTCTACTATGAGGCATGTGTGGTGGAAAGAAAGATGGTGGTCATAGATTGTCAGTCAAGCCTGGAAAAAGGATCAGGTTGGATAAGGGACACTAGGGAATAGATTGGTTAGGAGGTAGACCCAACGCTAGCCCATGAAAGATTGGGAAGTTATTTGGTTAGTTTCAAAGGACACCAATCCTTCCCAAGCCAGAGATAATATTAACTCAACCTTAACAAAGCTCTCTGTCTCCCTAGCTTAGTAACACACTGGCCCTGTTTGTTGCATTCTCTCTCCATAGCAACCATGAAGGTTTAGCAGCCATAAGCATGGAGCTGGGCACAGAACTAGCTGGAGTGCAGCCAGGAACAGATAACACTAGGGGGATGAGGACAGGCATGAACCAAGCTTCAGCATGCACAGAACTTTTGGACATTGTCCTTTGAATTGGGCTTGATGAAGACAAGACTGGACTTCTTCCAAGGTAGAGGTGGGACATTGGGAACCCAGGGGCAATCCTTGTATTTTGCCTCCACATTAAAGCTTACTAGTAGAACCTCATCCTCCCCCACATGAGTCTCCCAGAATGCTTTCCTTGTGACTCTATGGAAAAGCCCTATTTCCACTGGCAATACAACCACTGTTATTTGGTATTCAGGTTTAGGTGAAGCCTATAGAAAACAAAAAAATGACACCTGCAATCACTGAACAGACTGCAGGTTTTGATAGCATTGACATTTTAGAAATCCAGGTCTATGACTGACAGGGGGGAAAAGGAGACAAGGAGAAATATGGAGGGGAGAGGAAGATTATGGATATTTTCACTTCACTCAGAGGGCAGTGAGTTGTCCATGGCATTAAGGTTGTCTGCCCCAAACATCTTTCTAAGAATTACAAAGACAATCAACTGGGAGAAGAAACAAGGATAATACAATTCTTTGACGTTTAGAGAAAGAGGGGAAAGGAAGTAGGATGTGGTGTAAAATGCTAATGTACTATCATTTCTTGTGAAGGTGAATTAGTCAAGACCCTGGAGTAACAATGACAACACAATCAAAAGAGATGAAAGTACAGAGAGTTTAGAGGGGCTGGGTCTGCCATCCAAGGGTAAGCACCAGGTGTCAAAGAGCAGGAGAGAAACGGGTTATGAGAGCTGGACCTGGGCATGGCCCAGTGTGGGGGCCACCTGACAGTTGTTGTTTTAGAGGAATATGACCCCACAGAGCCATAGAAGTAGGGCAGCAGCAGGGTGAGCTGTGGAGTACTTAAGCCACTTCTCTCTCCACATGTCTTATGCTGGGGCTTACCTAACTGAACACTGCTGATGAAGCCCTTATCAGGTGAAGTAAATGAAGAGTGACTGGCAGGGGAAGTCAGGACACATAATTAGCAAGCCAAAAACTGAAATATCAGAAGACCTCTGCCTTCGCCAGGTGACTTAGTTGGTTGGAGCATCATCCTATACCAGAAGGTTGCAGTTTCGACTCCTGGTCTGGGCATATACCTAGGTTGTGTGTTTTATCTCTGATGAGGCATGAACAGGAGGCAGCTGATCAGTGTCTTTCATATCAATGTTTCTCTCTCTCTAAAATCAATAAACATATCCTTGGGTGAGCATTTTTTTAAAAAAGGACCTCAGCTGGCTGAGAAAATGGGCTTGACTTAGGAAGATGAAATTTAGCAGCAATTTATTTAAGTCCCTGAATTTGTTTCAAAACAATACACATGTACAGTACCAAGGAGATATAACTGAGCTCAGTCCCACAGCCTTGGCTTTGCCTACAGCATGATTTAAGAGTTGTGTGTCAAGGGCGATGTCTGATATCTGTGATTTGCTTATAGGGCTGGCCCTGAGCACCACCCCCAGGCAATTCCAATTGAGGCTTTAAGTAGAAATGATACCTGGCCTTCTCCCAGTGTACCATCCAGAATACTATTGTTGTGCATTCTTTTCTCTTCAGCTACCATGCAGAATTTCCCAGTTTCAAGTTTCCCAGTTCCTTCATCCCACCCAGCTCTTAAGTCCTTACTGGGAGTCTATCGCCTGTTCCTCCTGACTTTCCAAACCTTTCCACAGGTGCTCCAAACTCACAGTCCTACCAGCAGATTTCTTTGTATTCTGTAACATTTTGTTAAGCATTACCTTCATGTTCTTGCTCTTCCAAGAGCAAGTGACATTCCTTTTCCTAGTGACATTCCTTCCTCTTCACTCCTCTCAAGTGGAGATTTTTTTGTTTTAATTGTTGTTTGTTAGTATGTCTACATCTACATCGACATCAATATCTATGTACATCATACATTCTACTCAAGAGTAGTGAACTTGCTGGGTTACAACAGAGCAAGCATTAGATTTTATTAGGTGATGTCAAATTGTTTTCCAATTTCTATCGCCACCAGTGGTGTATGGAGTTCTTGATACCCTACACCAGGGATGTGCAACCTGCAGCCCATGGGCCGCATATGGCATATGATGGCTACAGATGCAGCCCAACACAAAATCATAAAGTTACTTAAAGCATCATGAGTTTTTTTTTTTAATTATGTGTCATGTATTTAATGTGTGGTCCAAGACAACTCTTCTTTCAGTGTGGCTCAGAGATGCCAAAAGTTTGGACACCCCTGCTTACACCTTACAAACACTTGATATTTTTGAGTCTTTTAAACTTACTTATTTTGTTCATTGTGAGGAGTATTTCAATGTGTTCTTCATTGGCATAAATAAATAATATATAAGTCAGATAAGATGACCAGTGAGGCTAAGCACCTTAAGAACCTAGAAAGTGCTCATGGGCAATTGGATGGGCTGCTAGAACTGGTTTGACAACTGTCTTTAGTCTGGACTTGACCACATTGGACTAGATAATTTCTGTCTTTAATCTATAGCTTTCTCATATGTAAGGTAGGCATAACAACTCTCACCTTACAGATTTGTGGTGAAAATTAAAAATAATGTATAAAGTGTCTGGGAGACAGGAGGTACTCAATAAGTGATGATTAATTTTCTTATTATCTTTACCCATCAGGGGTTAACTTCTGGGTATTAACTGAGAATAACTTCTTGTAATAACTTGTACTGTCTTCCAACAAATGCTTATCCTTTCCTTCCCCAGAAAGAGGTCAGTATAGAGGCCTGCCCTATGGACTGGGCTTGGCCATGAGATTTGTTTTGGGCAGTGGAATGTGAGTGGACATGACCTCAGCCCATCTCAACAGAGGCTGGAATGTGCTTGCAATAGTTTGGCTTGGTCTCTTGGCCTCCAGCCATCCACTAAGAGCATGCTCCAGGGAGTCACACTGCTAGAAGCCTCATTGGCTCTCATTGTCCACCTTGAAGCTTTGATTCATCATTAAAAGTTACTGGCAAGGCAGTCTGAAACATATCAAGATTTCATTGAACATGACAAAAATAAAATATAATAAAATAGATTTTATTTTCAGATAAGACTTAATATGACAGTGAACAGATACTCTGTATTCATTCCTCAGTTGTTAGTGTTTGCTTTCTCAGAAACATGAAACAATAAGCACAAAATATCTTTCTGCTTTGAAAGGAAAAAAAATAGCAGCTAAGGGAAACAGCATCATTTTAATTATAATTTTCCCTGCACTGGTGAAGCTTAATGGTGGAAATAAATTGCAGAAAACTGAAATCTTAAAAGATGGGGAATAGCTAGCTCAGAGTATAGAAATTTTTTGCAGGACAGTAAATTTCAGATATTCTTTAGTGCAACCCTCTTTATCTACATATAATAGGAAAGGATTAGCCCTAGATGTGAGGTATTCACTTATCCTCCCATCCACCCAGCCATTTACCTTCACTTATTTATGTATGGATACAACCATTCATTCACTCAATAGCCACTCACTAGTTGTCCATTGTGAGCCAGACACTGCACTAGGTGTGGAGGATGCAGCGATGAATCAGATACAGAATTGTCATCAAGAAGATCAAAGACAAGAATGGAAGAGAAATACTAGACAGAAAATCCCTACATAGTGCTGTACATGCTGCCTTGATGTCTGGGCAGGACTCCTTTCTGGGACACTAGAGCAGAATATATTATGTTCCCACTCAGTATCCAGACCCTGAGACACAGAGACAAGTATAAGTCTTGTAGTTCTCCCCTCCACCCACAGTAGTTGGCACAGCGGAGCACACACAGTTGCTAGGTGACTGAAAGTAATGGTGTGAGGTTAGCAAAATCTTCTCCCATGGTTATCAAATTGTAGGGGCCTGGCCTGCTTAACCCTATGGCTTTAATCACCTGGTTCCATGTCACAGCCTGGGCAACACTTTCTGACCTATACCTGGTTTCCTCCATTTAGCCATTAAAAAAATTCATCTTCTACCTAGTGTTTGAGGCAAAAACAAGCACGACTCACCATTTTAACTTTAGTTTCTGACATCAGCTACCATTCACACTAGGATATATCTATTGAGTCAATGTCATTTTGAGAATTATTTGAGTTAATACATGTAAAGCACTAAGAACAGTATTGGCAAATAGTTGTTAACAAATGTTGATATTATTATTAGCTGATATATCTGTGTTGGCGTTTATGAAAATTTCTGAATGACAGACTCTTACCACTAAAATTGCTAAATCAAAAAGTAGATAAATTTGAAATACAGAGAGATACTTGCCAATTAAAATTTTTCATTTTCACTTCCACAAGTTATGAATAACTTAGTTTCATCACCATAGATCAATGATATATTATTTAAATTTGTAATTTTATGCAATGTATAAAATAGTATCTTATCATTATTTTAATTTGCATTTTCTCGATTAAACATGAGCCTGCACATTAGAATCATTCTTGTATAGCATATTTGTGTTTTGTTTTGAATTGCATGTTTATATCCTTTGTTGTGATTCTCTTTAGTCTTATTAATTTGTTATAACTCTTTATATGTTATTAATAACTATTATATCTATACAACCATAGAATTGTATAGTTAACATTTATGTACTTTGCTGTATGTTAGTTGTAATCCTGTTAAACATTTCTGAAATAGATAATCAGAAAACAGACCTAAGAAAAATACAAGTATTGGATTTGTTAGATATGAACTCTATAATATGTTCAGGAAATTAGTTGAAACATGTAGATAATTTTGTCAGGAAGTGATAACAAATATTCTATGAACATTCTAGAAATAAAAATATAATAACCTATATTAATTAAGAAATAAATAGATGAGTTTCACAGCAGATTGGACAAACTTACAACAGAATTTGTAAGCTGAAAATCAGTTCCGTAGAAAATGAGTAGACTGGAGCACGGAGAGAAAAAAAGATGCAAACAAAAATTTTTCCCAAATGAAAAAAACTTCATGTCAGTTTCAAGAACTACTATAAGCTTTAAGAAAAAAAAATAAATGCTATAAATAACCTATGACTAAACACAGATAGGAAGACTAGTGGGAGGGAGGGAAGGAGGCGGAGGAGGAGGAGGAGGAGGAGAGAGAGAGAGAGAGATCCTAAATGCAGCTAGAAAAAAAAGTATGTTTCACTTTCAAAGGAGCAGTGATTAGATTGAAAAATGACTTTATTTCTGTTTCACTTTCAAAGGAGCAGTGATTAGATTGAAAACTGACTTTATTTCTTTTGTAGAAAGTATTAAACTGCATTTCTTTTCTCCAGAAAAATAATATAGAGCTATTCCTATTTAGGAAAAAATCCAGCTATAGAAGTTACACATATATTCCAGTGATATGACCTTTCCTTGAAATAATTTTTCATTTCATATAAACTTGGGAAATTTTCTGTAGATCTAATTTATAGGTCACACAAAATTAGCCTTATTTTTCTTAAAAAAATGATATATATGTAATCAGCCATTCTATTTGTTAGTTTGGGTTCAGATAAACTGGCAGGTGCTCTTCAAAGTTAAAGTCTCTCACAGGTGACTTGCCAGTGCCAGGAGGAGCATCAAAGGACATCCTGTAGTGCACAGGTGGCAAACACAAGGCCTGTGGGCTGAGTCTGGCCCTCTAATTTGCTTTATCTGGGCTGGCACCTTGTTTCTACCCAGTGGCAGCACCAAGGTCTTGCTTAACTGTTAAGGAGTAGTTACATTTATACAGTCCTAAAATTACATTCGGTACTTTGAAGGCAACTGCGAGGCTGATGTGGCCTCTGGTGAAAATGAGTTGACAGCCCTACAGTGTGACAGCAGACCGTGTGAACACAACTAGAATAAGGCTCAAGCTTCAAAGACAATTAGTATTTTAAAGAAAAAAAAAAACTTACCTAGACATATACATTATAAAGTGTGAAATAAGAAAAGTGATTTTCTAAAAACTTATGAGGCTTAATTTTTTAAAAAATTTTCTTCTACTTGATTTATTTTTTCTTAAGTAACATTTTTTTAATTGTTCAAGTACAGTTGTCTCCATTTTTTCCCCACTACAGCCATCCCCACTCCCCACCTTTGATCCTTTATACATGCTCCCTAAAAACCTTCCCTCTTTTTCCCCATTATCCCCTCCCACCTCCCCTCTGGTTACTGTCAGATTGTTCTTAATTTCAATGTCTCTGGTTCTATTTTGCTTGCTTATTTGTTTTATTGATTAGGTTCCACTTATAGGTGAGATCATATGGTATTTGTCTTTCACCCTCTGGCTTATTTCACTTAGCATATGCTCTCCAGATCCATCCATGCTGTTATGAAGGATAAGAGCTCCTTCTTCCTTTCCACTGTGTATTCCATTGTATAAATGTACCATAGTTTTTTGATCCACTCATTTACTGGTGAGAACTTAGGTGGCTTGCTGCACTTGGCTATTGTAAATTGTGCTGCTCTCAACATTGGGGTGCATAGGTTCTTTCAAATTGATGTTTCAGGATTCTTAGGGTATAATCCCAGTAGTGGTATGCTGGGTCAAAAGGCAGTTCCATTTTTAGTTTTCTGAGGAAATTCCACACTGTTTTCCACACCAGTCTGCATTCCCACTAACAGTACACTAGGGTTCCCTTTTCTACACAGCCTCTCCAACACTTGTTTTTTGATTCATGATGGCCATTCTGACTGGTGTGAAGTGGTATCTCATTGTGGTTTTAATTTGCATCTCTCTGATGGCTAGTGATACTGAGCATCCTTTCATATGTCTTGGGGCCCTCTGTATGTCCTCCTTGGAGAAGTGTCTGTTTAGGTCCTTTGCCCATATTTTAATTGGGTTGTTTGTCTTCTTGGAGTGGAGTCATGTGAGTTCTTTATATATTATGGAGATAAAACCCTTGTCTGAGGTGTCATTTGCAAATATATTTTCCTATATGGTTGGGTCCATTTTGATTTTACTATTGTTTTCTTTAGCCATGCAGAGCTTTTTATTTTGATGAAGTCTCATTTGTTTATTCTTTCCTTTAAGGCTCCTTCTCTAGGGGACATATCAGTGAAAATATTGCTGCATGAAATATCTGAGATTTTACTCCCTTTGTTCTCTTCTAGGACATTTATGGGGTTGTGACTTATATTTAAGTCTTTTATCCACCTTGAATTTATTTTTGTGTACAGTGTAAGTTGGTGATTTTCTTTTCCTTTCTTTTTTCCTTTTTTTTTTTTTTTTTTTTGCATGTAGCTGTCAAGATCTCCCAACACCATTTGTTGAAGAGGCTACTTTTACTCCATTTTATGCTTCTACCCTCTTTGTTGAAAATTAATTGACTATAGGGATTTGGATTTGTTTCTGGAATGTCTATTATTTTCCATTGACCTATGTGCCTCTTCTTATGCCAGTACCAGACTCTTTTGATTACATTGTCCTTGTAATATAGTTGGAATCAAGTGTTGTGATCCCTCCTAGTTTGTTCTTCTTTCTCAAGGTTGCTGCAGCTATTCGAGGTCATTTATGGTATCATATAAATTTTTGAAATGTTTGTTCTACATGTATGAAATATGTCATTGGTATTTTAATAGGGATTGTGTTGAATTTGTAAATTACTTTGGGTAATAAGGACATTTTGATGATAAATCTTCCAATCCATGAACACAGTTTATGCTTCCATTTATTTGTGTCTTCCTTCATTTCTTTTTTCAGTTTTGTGTAGTTTTCTGAGTACAGGTATTTTACCTACTTGGTTAGGTTTACTCCTAGGTACATTATTTTTCTTGTTGCTATATCAAATGGGATTTTTTTCTTGCTTTCTGATTCTGATATTTCATTGTTGGTGTGTAAAATGCCTTTAATGTCTGAATATTTACTATGAATCCCACTGTTTTTCCAAATTAACTTATTAGCCCCTTGTTCTAATGGGACTTATTAGGTCAAGTAGTTTTTTTGCTGGAGTCCATAGAGTTTTCTATGTACACTATCGTATCATCTGCAAGCAGTGACAATTTTACTTCCTTCTTTCTCATTTTAATGCCTTTTATTTATTTTTTGTTGTTGTTGTTGTTGTTGTCTGATCACTGTGGCTAGGGCTTCCAATAATATGTTGAATAGAAATGGTGAAAGCTGACATCCTTGTCTTGTTCCTGATCTTAGTGGGAAAGCTTTTAGTTTTTCCCCTTTGAGTATGATATTGGCTCTAGGTTTCTTGTATATGTCCTTTATTATGTTGAGGCATTCTCCCTCTACTCCCATTTTACTGAGTGTTTTTTTTTTTTATCATGAATGGGTGCTGTAACTTTTGAAATGCATTTTCTACAAGTATTGATATTATCATGTGATTTTTGTCTTTCCTTTTGTTTATGTGATGTATTACATTTATTGATTTGTGAATATTTTACCATCCTTGCATCCCTGGGATGAATCCCACTTGATCATAGTGTATTATCTTTTTAATGTATTGCTGGATGCAGTTTGCCAATATTTTGTTGAGGATTTTAGCATCTGTGTTCATCAGCAATATTGACCTGTAGTTTTCTTTCTTTGTTGTGTCTTTATCTGATTTTGGAAGTAGGATAATGTTGGCTTTGTAAAAAGAATTTCGGAGTCATCCGTCTTGTTGGATATTTTGTAATAGTCTGAGAACGTAGGGGTTAGCTTTTCATTAAATAGTTTGTAAAACTCATGTGAAACCATCGGGTCTAAGCCTTTTTTGTGCCAGGAGTTTTTGATTACTGTTTTGATTTTGCCAGCTGTTACTGGTTTGGTCAGACTTTCTGCCTTATTATTCAGTTTTGGAAGGTTATATTTTTCTAGAAATTTGTCCATTTCACCTAGGTTTTCAAATTTATTGGCATATAGTTGTTTGTGGTAATTTCTTACAATCCCTTGTATTTCTGTGGTCTCAATTGTAATCTCTCCCCTTTTATTTCTGAACTTGTTGATTGGGGTTCTTTCTCTTTTTTTTCTTTATTAGTCTGCTTAAAGGCTTGTCAATTTTGTTTATCTTTTCAAATAACCAGTTCCTAGATTTATTGATCTTTTGGATTGTTGTTTTAGTCTTTGTGTCATTTAATTCTGCTCTGATTTGATTATTTCCTTCCTTCTATTCATTCTGGGTTGTCTTTGTTGTTGTTCCTCTACCTTTTGTACATATAGGGCTTTGTTGTTTATTTGAAATGTTTCTATATTTTTTTAGGTGGGCCAGTATTGCTATGAACTTCCCTCTCAGGACAGACTTTGTTGTGTTCCATATAACTTGTTGATTTGTTCATTGATCTCATTGTTAACCCAGTCATTATTTGATAACATGTTATGCAGTCTCCACATATTTGAGTGTTTTTGAGGTTTTCTGCTTGAGGTTGGTTTCTAGTTTCAAGCCATTGTGATTTGAGAAGATGCTTGATATTATTTCAGTTTTCTTGAACTTGTTAAGGTTTGTTTTGTGTTCTACCATGTGGTCTATCTTTGAAAACCATACATGTGAGTTTGTGAAGAATGTATATTTTGCTTCTTTGGGGTGAAATGTCTATAAATATCAGTTAAGTCCATTTGATTTAGGGTGTCATTCCATGCCACATTATTCTTGTTGATTGTTTGGAAGGTCTATTCATTGTTGACAGTATGGTGTTAAAATCACTTACAATGACTGTGTTTTTGTTTATCTGTTTTTTAAAGTTTCTAAGATTTTTCTTATACATTTAAGTGGTCCTATTTTGAATGTTTACAAGAGTTACATCCTTTTGTTGGAGTACTTCCTAAGTATTAAGTAGCGATCATCTTTGACTCTGGTTATGGCCTTTGTTTTGGAGTCTATTTTGTCTGATATAAGTATTGCTACAACTGTTTTTTTTTTTTTTTATGTCCATTGCTTGGAATTTTTTTTTATATTTCTTCACTCTCAGCTTGTGTAGATCTTTTGTTCTGAGGTGGGTCTCTTCCTTGTAGACAACTTATATGCCGGTCATGTTTTCTTATCTTTTAGCTCCCTATGTCTTTTAATTGGAACATTTAATACTTTTATATTTAATCTTATCATTGATAGGTACTTATCCATTGCCATTTATTCTGTACCTGTATTCCTCTCCCTCTGTCTCTCTCTTCTCCTTCCTATAGCAGTACCTTTAGCATCTCTTGCAGTACTGGCTTGGTGGAGAAGTACTCCTTTAGCCGTCTTTCATCTTGAACCTTTTTATTTCACCTGGCAGAGTTGTCTTAGTTGTAGGTCCTTGATTTTTATTACTTGGATTACTGTATTTTATGCCAATACTTTCTGGCTTGTAGGGTTTCTGTTGAGAAATCAGCTGATAGCTGTTTCAAAGCACACTTTCATGTTACTAGTTGTTTCTTGCTTGTTTCCTTTAAGATTCTCTTTGTCTTTAAACTTTTCCTATTTAATTATGATGTGTCTTTGAGTGGACTTCTTTGGGTTCATTTTTATGGGGACCTTCTGTGTTCCCTTATTTGTTTGACTTTTTCCCTCACCAAATTATTGAAGTTTGCTGTCATTTTTTTCCAAACAGGTTTCTATCCCTTGTTCCTTTTATTCTCCTTCTGATATTCTTATGATGTGAATGTTGTTATGTTTCATGTTGTCATGAAGCTCCCTTAAGCTATTCTCATTCTTTTTGAGTCTTTTTTTATTTTGTTGCTCTCATCGGGTATTTTTTTTTTCTATCTTGTATTCCAGCTTGCAGATTCAGTCCTCTGGTCATCTACCCTGCTTTAATTCCTTCTAGTGTATTCTTAATTTCAGATATTGTATTCTTAATTCCTTCCTGGTTTGTATTCACAGTTTCTATAACCTTTTTCATGAAGCTGTGGTTCCAAGTTCTTGTAGCTCCCATAAATGTCTTTGTAATGCACACTGAGTTCCTTGAGCATCCTTATAAGCATTAGTTTGAATTCTATGTCTGATAGGTTGCTTGCCTCAATTTTATTTAGCTCTTTCTCTGGGGATTCCTCTTTTATTTTGGATTTGGAATTATTTATTTGTCTCTCCATTTTAGGTGACTCTTTTTTTTTTGTTTCATGTATTAGATCTGGTTTGACTCCTTATCTTTGTGGGGTGCCTTATGTGGTAGGAGTCCTATGGTACTCAGTGGTGCAGTCTTCTTGATCTTCTAACCTGGATGCTCTAGGGATTTCCTTTGTGCAGTTTATGTGGGCTGCCCTGTTGTATTTGGACATTGATTGTTGTTTGGCTATTTACTGGTGAGTTATCCCCTCCAGCTGGCTGACTGAGAGACTCAACCCCTGTTAAGTCTTGTACACTGTTGTATAGGTGCTGGCAGAAGAAAACAAAACCACACAGAAAATAAAACCCACATAAGAATCACCTGTAACAAAACTAGCAAAATCAATGACAAATGAGCAAAGAATAATAAAAGTGGAAAGAGAAATAGAATATTATATGAAAAACAGGAAAACAGTAAGATCGAAGGGAGAAAAAATAAGAATAAAGAATAGAAATAGGGAATCACTGCAAAATAACAAATAAAGGGAAAAATAAAATTTAAAAAAATAATAAAGTGAGGGAAAGGAAAAATGGAGTAAGAAAAGGGAAGAGTAGAAGATTAGAAAGAAAAAATAAGAAGAAAATTGAAGAAAGAGAAGAGAAGATATAAAGCTATTTGAAAGAAAAAAAATAACAAAAAGAACGAAAAAGAATGAAGTGCAATTTGTCTCAGCAGAGTTTAGTGCTTGCCTGCTAGGTTCTCCCTCTGGTTACAACTTTGATTTTTTTTTTCAGCTGGTGAAATCCAATGTCAGATGCTATCCACCTTAGCTCTAGGCTTGTAGCTAAAAAGCTACAAGCAATTCACAGCTTGTGGCCATCTCCTCATGTTTTATTGTGTTTAGGATGGCCTCCCTGGTTTGTAAGTCTGGCTTTTTATCATTAGGGTCCAAGGGTGTGTCAACTAATGACCAATGGCACCGCTGGAACTACTTCCACCTGCATCTGCCTGCAGTCCTTTCATTAGTCTTAGTCTAGCTGCTGACCCATCTGAGAGGGCTTCTGGTGATATTGGAAAGAAGGGACACCTGGATCTGCTGTGGCAGGTGCCATTCAGACTTCAGGGAAGATTATGAATGTGTTTACATTTCTTAGTCAGTCCCAGATTATTTCCTTCAACTAGGCAGGGTAAACCCCCTAGTAGGATAGCAAGTAGGGCCTCCAGAGTTTGGGTCTTCCAGAAGTAGGACAGTATATCCAGGCTTTTTAGTGAGGGGTACAAACTAATCTCATTCCCAGGAAAGAGTATGGAATGGCTGTGCCCTAAAACCAGTTTGTCATATCCTTGAGTCCCCCATGTTTCTCTCTCCTCAGCAAGGGAAAGGATGCAGGTTGGGGGAAAGTAAGAAAGAAAGAAAAACAATTTTAAAAAAGGATGCAGGTTGGGGTGAACAGGGTTCTAGAGGATGAGTCTAGGAGGCTTCTAGTAGCTGGAGTGAGCTGTTTCCCACAGGGTATGGTAATTGTTTTTTCTCTGAGAGGGGCTTTCTTTTCTCAAGAAAAATGGCTGCTGTGATATGAAGTTATATTCTAGCACTAGGAACCCAGCAACTGTTTCCCCACACTGCTCCTCTAAGCTCTCTCTTTCTGGACTTTCCTTGCACAACTCTAGATTGCGCTACTTTTCTTTTGCCTGAGCCAAAAGTGAACAGCTGGGAATGTGAAACCTGTGCATTGGCCCATTAGAAAAAAAGAAAGGAAAAGAAAAATGGTAGCTTTACCTCCAGCAGATCCTGTCTTTCCTCATTGGGCAAAAAAAACTTTCATAACCGGGTGCTGCATGGTCAGGTAATCCCAATGCTGGCACTCTGTGCTTGGGAGCCTTGTCTAGGGTCCAGGCTTTACTACTCTCTAAAGGAAACTCCCATAGCTGTGAGACTGCCTTGGCTCATTACCCATGAAAGTGGTGCCAGCTCCTTTCATGTCC